>BMAO01013797.1:0-18468 GCA_019973975.1 Trichonephila clavata
GTTTGTAATATTTCCATTAATTTATTGTTTAATAAATTTCAATTACTTATGGTCCATCCTTTCAGGACCCACGTTTTAGTAATAATTTGTTAGCCAGCCTCCTAACGAGAGTATTTTGAACTACATCTATACACCCACTCAGATTATGCGATTTGAGCTGCCTATAAATACTATGATTTCTGGAGACCGCCCTCTTCTTTGTTTGTCTTTTCGTCATGTAATCTGCTGTAGCTTGGCTTGTGTCTTCTTGTCGGCTTCTTGTTACGTTGAAATGCTATATGGCGAATATATATGGCCTTTGGCAAATTTCTGCGTCGGGCCGTTCGTAAGAAGATAGAGGCACATCAAACATAGATATATCTGTTTACCTTCAACTTTTAATAGTGTAGATTTAGGTTTCAGATCTTATTTATTGTTTAATGCTTCTACTCCACAATATCCCTAATTAATATGTATTAATGAAATATAGAGCTGATACGTTTCTTCTTCATTTACTAAATTTATTATGCTACTTTCAATTCATTTGTTTTTAATATTTATGAAAGAAGAAATTGTTATTTTTCTACACTGATCTTTTCTATACATGTTTTCTATGGAAACAAAAAAAAAAAAATTAAACTATTACAATGCCTTTACTTTTAAAACAAATATACACATATACGTGGTAAGAGGAAATAAAACAAAGTCTTTGATAATTAAATCAATTAATATTTCAAGTACCTAATTTTAGAAAAATGTTAATTTTATTAAAATGTCCTTTAAAAAATATGTGCTAATTTTTAAATGTATCAGCGTGATTATTTTTGAAAAAGAATAAGATCAAATTTACTCTTTCGGGTATTTAATTCTTTTAAGGCGATATGGTACCATCTTCACAATTTTTATTATTTTAAATATGTGATATTTGGTTTTAATTGCATTTCATAAAGTTTAATATTTAATAATAATTCCATACAAAAATCTTTTCTAATTCGTTGCAAAATGTTTGTAAAATTTAAATGTTTTTAGATATTTTAAGCATTTTCTAAATCCCTAAGGCTTTTTTAAATATGTTTCTTTTCCTTCAAAACTTTTTTCGAAGTACCTTATAATATACTACATAAAACTGTGCATGGGTTTTTTTTTTCTGCTACGGATCTTTAATTTTTTATTAATTTTTTTATAGTTAAAGTTCCAAAAATTCCCAAAAAACATTAATTTTGATTTTGAAATTTTTTAGAAAAAGTACTAAACTTGTTAGAGCTAATTTCATGCACAGGTTTACAAAACATACATTTCAGAACATGTATAAAAAATTTCAAATCCATACTTCAATTATAAAAAAAGCCTTAGGATTTTAAATAGCAGTATATGTACAAAAATTCAACATGGAGAAATATGAGTTTGAAGTTTTCCTTCCATGAATAGCATGATATAATATTCCTCGAACAGTCTGAAACTCTTATGAAATGTTAATTAGCTTATTTAAAACTACTTACCATAAAAAACTGCACAAATGTAGAACAATTAAATAGTATACTGCCATAATGAATATGTTGAAAAAACGAATGAAATATCAATATTTCATAAAACTTTATCTTAATAATTATACAAAAAAATATATGCTCACATTCCAGAGTTAATTCCATGTTCAGAGCTAATGCACAACATGTACAAAAGCCTTTATTTTTTATTTCCATGATTTTAAAAGCCTTCTCATGTTAAATACTGCACACGAATAAAAGCAAAATCAAATAACAATTTATAGGTAAAATACATCAAAATGTAAGATCTGTGCATGTGCATTTGTTTAAATAAATATCTTAAAATATTTTAATAATAAAAGTGTTCAATCTCGCGCCCATGGGATGTATATCACCAAAAACAAACATATAAAAATTTGAGAGTTTTTCTATTCTTGCGAATTAGATTTTTAATTATCTGAGATTTAGTATCCGTGCTTTGAGAGAATCCATTTTGAAGTTTTAATTTCATTCATAATAATATCATAAAAAGCACACACAACTTTTAAATCTTGACCAAATCCATTTCATCTTCCAGTAAATAATTCACAAACTAGAATTTTTACATGAATTGCACAATTCTTTCTTAAAATGATTCATTACTGCCTGTATTATGCCAATCTCATTGATGCGCATTAGAAAAATAATTAATTCATTTTTATCAGGCTCTTTTCTAGCAGATAATGTGAAATGTAAGCGTAGTAGTTGCTGTTTAGCATCAAACTTTGCTCCATTACTTAATGAAAAATGCAGGTAAAGCTTTGAAATTTTGCAGGAATATTTATAAAGATTCGGGGTATCAAATGAGCAAATAAAAACCTTTTCGACAGTTGAATGATTTTTAGTGTACCATATCGCCTTAAAATTATAAAAGCTTTAAACATAAGTTTTCCATCTCAAGGCTACCCGAAGCATAATTCTTTGGAAGATTATTGTAACAAAAAACGCTCACAACATTGACTGATTGTAGAACGTGCTTTTGTTCTGGGGAGGAGATAACACCTTCAAAAATGTCTTGAAACCAATGCAGGTAGTTTCTGATACGTGACTCTGGATACATACTGCATGCTTCAGCGATTCTGTCTTCCATACTGACTATTTCTCACGTCTTAAGTGTATATTGATGTATCGATTATTGTGAAACTTTTTCCATGCTCTTTATTTCAGTAATTGTCTCTGAAAGAAAAATAATTTTAGGAATTATGAGTTCTTAGTTTGACAACTCTCTAAAGACTATGGTTTCTCTATGTATAAAATTATTTTTTCGACAGAAATATTGTTTGTAGATTCACCAAAAACATTTATGAAAGTTATATTTTTCTGGTAAGAGTTTTAATTAATTCCAAGAGGGAGGGGAGATATTTTTCTTTTTTTGATAAAAACATGACATGCAACTTTTGAAAAACAACATATATTTAAAATGATATTAAATTTATATTTCTTTCTTCCACACGTAATAATTTTATTTTACAGTGCGAATGTATTAAATTAGAATTGTGTCAAAAATTCAAAGTTTGATTATGAATATAAAACAGTAAATATGACAATTTATTTTTACGTAAAGTACAATCATTTTACAATTTTTTGTCGATTCTATAATATTCCCTTATCAGAAATAACCTAATAATTATTACTATTAGTCTCTACTTCCTTATTTTTTTAAAAAATGATAGATCGTTCTTTTAAACTCGAAAAATTTACTAGTAGTTTAATATTCTTTGAATTAATTCGAGTGATTGTAATTTTGAAATATACAGTAAATGGGGAAAAAAACCAACGTATTCACATTTCATTCCGAGAATAACTTATGTACTAAACCCTAACATATTTCCGGTTATACCGAGACACGACAAAGTTTTTATACTCATTATATTCCTATTATATTTCTCGATGTTTAATTGCAACATTCTATGAAATTAAGATTTGGATGATTTTTTTTCCTCTAAGGAATAATTTGATTATTTGAACCTATTCTTGAAATAATAGCCTGGTATAATTTAATACAGGAATTAAAAGGTTTTGAACTTTATTAAAAAGAAGCGATTAATTGCAGAATATTAATGGGCATTTCATAAGCCAAGAGTTAATAATAATTAAAAAGCTGTGTATATTTTTAACCAAAATGTTAGGAAAGATTTAGAATAAAGACTTTTTTTTTCATTTCGAAACTGTTTGTTTCAAAGCCTTCGGGTGAACACAAACATTCAACGAATATCATGTTCAGAGTTTTCAGTTGATCTCTACATGAGAGAAATATACAAGTGTGAGATAATCGAATCCTTCCTTTCTTGAAACCGGCATAGAAAACAAATATTAACATACTTCTTTAACCATTTTCCTTTGCTTTGAAACTGTGATTGAATTAATGAACCATGTGGATTTTAAATGTACTCGTATATTGCATTAAATATATCAATTATAATTTAATTATTCTCAGAAGCATACAAAAAAAGAAACACTGGTTTGTTTTATGCTCCTGAGAATGATTAAGTTTTAAAAATAAAACACTGTTTCTTTTTCCACATACCAGCAGCAATAGTACTATTCAATTTTAAAAAAATTATTTTTCTATGCATTTTGTATATTTATATTCAGCTATGTATGGAAAAATATTAAATTAAACTTGCTTATCTCTTGACATGTTGGCTTTCTGAGCTGTACTTAATGTGATGCTTTTATTATGCAATACTAATTCTTGTTCCTTTTCATTTAAGAATTGTAAATAATTACTTCTGGGAAATTTAGAGTTCCTATTTATTACAGATTTAATTATATGTATATACCTCGGCCTTATTTTTAATTTGTTTTACTGCTGTTATTAAAATAACAAAAGCTTATAAATTTTTAAAATTTATAAATGGTTTATTAGTAAAGAATATTTGAACATTTACTCCAGAAGACGTTGTATGAATTGTTAGACAATTGAGAAAGATTTAAGCTTTTAAAACATCTTAATAAAAGAAAAATAATCAGTTTTGGGTGGATTGTAAGTTTGATAACAATAGTATACAATTTTAAATTGCATTTATGGTTAAAAGCAAGACTCAAAAGTAATAATCGCAAGCAACATTTCGGTTATTTACAAGATAAAAAGTATGTTAAAAATTGTACTTTAATGAAGATATTTCGACCTCCATATAAAGGTAAAATTATATTTTTTGTGCAAAACAGAAAACTCTTATATCCCATTAAGATATTTTCAATGTCTAAAGAAAGTATTAACGTAATTTATTTAAGCAAGTCATATACAAAAATGTCTCTGAAGACAATTTAGAGGCAGTTTGTATTAATGTTTTTTAAAAATGAAGATAAAATTACTTTTAAATCTCGGAAGAGAATTTTTAAAACTCTTGAAAAAGTAATTTGACTTCGCGAAGCTTTGAGAAATTTTAAAAAAAAATAATATATACAGCTATTCTAAACAAATTTTTCTTTCAAAATATTTTCCTTTTGTTATGTTTAGAATTATATTTTCACTTGCTTCGTACATGCAGTATTTTCAATTTATCATCTTTGAATAAAAATAAGCAAGTAGAGGTTTCTTTCAAAAGTGTGTTTGAAAAATAATATTCCTTTCCGAAAAAGATGTGCGAAGAGAAATTAGTTTGTGATTTATGTTTTCAAATTTGCTTTCAAACCATTTATAAATTAAGTGAAAAATATTTTGTAAGGTTTTATTTAAATTTTTGTTCTTAATCACCTTTCTGCATGATTTTTGCAAAATCAAAATCATTAACTTACAAAGAAGTTTCTCTGCTTATTGTTTAGTTCATCACAAGGAATGGTAACTGTTGAAGAGTTTTGTGCATTTAAAACGATAGATTTATAACAGTTATTTTGAAGAAAGTTAATATAATTATTGTTTATTTGGTATTTTTATCGCTCAGATGCATTGCCATTAAAAAATTTACTTCTATTTTATTTCATCAAAATGAAGTAAATACTGCTCAAAGGGACTGCTTATTATTATTTCAAATTTATAAGTATCAATGACTTTGAATAAAAATCTAAATTTCAACATCATTTTTTTATATATAAAAATTGAAAGAAGTGAAGTTACGTTGAAATAAAATTAATTTAAAGAAAACTGTCATTAGGTATACAAAATGAAGGATTTGTTTGCAAAGCATTAAAAGTAATTTTAAAATAAAATTATAACATTATTTTTTTTAAAAAATCAGTATAATTAAAAAAAATTTTTATTGTTTACTGGTTTATCATTATTTAATCAAATTAAATCATTTTCAATTTATCCTTCGTAACATAAACATTATGTTTATCTTTTCCAAACATTTTTTCCAAATAATATTTGACCATTCTTTTATCATATATTAAACCATTGTTTCTCAAATTTTGGGGCGTGTCCCTCTAGGAGGGCGTGATAACCCCACAAGGGGGGCGCGAGCATATCGAAAATAAAAGTACCAAAAATTAAATTACTGGAATGAATTTCAACAACATATTTTCTGACATGATACAAACTACACATTTACACTGATATAATTTACATATATCATCTGGCAATAATACTTCATCAGCACCTTCAATCTATCTCTTTGATCCTATAACCAAATAAAAAAACATTTTGTGTGATTTGCTGTAATTCCACGATGAGAGATTTTTTTATTGCGTTTTCTTTTAAATTTAAAATACTACTCTTTCACAGAAAAAACAAAACCCAGACTCAGAGAAAAACCGTAGGAAGATAAAAAAAATCCATCACTGTCGTTTAGGGAAGTTGTAAATAATATATTTCTGTTGGGATTTAATCCATACGAAAGAGTTTATGTTATTTCGAAAAACACATATGATTGAAGGCTTATTTCGCAAAGATTTATTTTGTATGAATATGCTGAAACATATAAAGCATAATGAAAAACGTTTTATACAGTTCATTTTTAAACTAACATCCATATTTTTATATTGAACACTCTTTTAACCCGCTAGTGTTCGCGCAAAGCGTAAAGTAATCCCAGGCTTACGAAATCGTTAATTCCGAGAAAACTGTTTATTTTTTAACAATGACCTTGACAGTATCCTCCTATATGACGGTCTTCAGAGGAACTAAATTGTATTTGTCACATATTTCCCTCTTTTTTGAGAATGGCAAATGTTTCTTTACAATCTTAAGGTTTTTGCTTAGTTTTATTGGATTTTTTCTCAAGTTATCAAAGAAAAATTGAAAAGTCATTGAAGTAGGCGAGTTTACTTTCTCTTAATTAAATTATTCGCTAGAAATGTGATTTTTATCGTGTACAATAAAATAATTATAAAAAAAAAATTGAGGTGACTCAGTCACCCCAAGTCACCAATAACGTTAGTATCGAGTACGCGCCTGCTCCCGGCTTAAAACATGTTAAGGTCTCCTCGCTTTAAATATTAAAAAAAAATAATACAATTATTCTTCATCGGGATTTGCCAAAGAGTTGAAGTCCATTGACTGCAACTGTGGCAAAATTGTCTCCAAACATGGTTTCTACGATCTCAATTGGTGTTGGCAAAATAAGCTATCTTTGACAGTCGTGTGATGCAATTTGCATCTGGCTCTTTTGTATGATACTTTGTTCGGTTTATATTTCAGTTCGTTTCAGCCTTAGCGCCAAATGCATTATTATTGAATTCAATACATTATTTTTGTATAAAGGGGGTGCGATAAAAATTATGATCCAAGTAAAAGAGGTTTATGATATTTGGAAAAGCAAAGAGAGCACTTTGAAGGTTTATTTGACGAAGATTTATTTTTATGAGTATTCTCAAATATATAAATCTTAATGAAAAACTTTTTACATAATTCTTTTCAGCACATCCATGTTTTTTTATACATTGAATACACTTTTAACCAGGGATCGTTTGCACGGGGCATCTATGATCTCAATTGAAAGAAGTAGAAAATAATCCAGCAAGGGAAGGACCTTCTGAAATAATACATATAAATTCTGATAACGAAATTTAATTTGATAATAGCTATGAACATGGAACGAAAGGAAAATTTTCAAACGCCACCTAAATAACTCCATCAATTAAATATGAAACCTTAAGTTCGCAGTGTCAAAATGAGACAAGCAAGGAAAATTTTCACACGCTATTTGTCGATCATCAAAGGACAGTAAACACAATATGACAGTTGAACTTGAACACAATATGACAGTTTTGCTCGCAAAAACATTCCTGTATTATTAGTGAAAATTTTCTTTCATTTGTGTCCTTTATTAAGATTATGCACATTTGAATCATTTTAGTTGTTTTATTGGATTTTTTCTCAAATTATCAAAGAAAAAATTGAAAAGTCCTTCAAAAAAGATATGCACACACATTCCCTTTATTAAATTATTCACAGCAGGAATTAAGATTTTTATCGTGTAAAATAAAAATAATTATAAAAAAAGGATTGGGGTGGCTCAGTCATCCCACGCGACCATCAACTTTATTATCCAGTGTGCGCCTGCTACCGTGTTAAAACATTTTGAAGTTTTCTTACTTTAAATATTAAACGAAATACAATTATTTCACATCAGAATTTTATATTATTTTCCATTATTTAACATTAATTATAAATGCTATTTTGGGAAGCTTAAAACTGCGTTTAATTTAAAACTATTTAAAATATGTGCATTCATTTTAAAAAATCATTTTTCATTTTTGTATATGTTGTCGTGCTCTTGGTTTTACTCTCCTTACAATTCAACTATTATATGAAATATAATTCTTTATTTTTTTAAGGTATGTGACTACTTTCGAGCACTTTTTTTTTAAATATATAAATTTTCAGTTAAATAAACGCATTTTCAATTGAAGTGGGACATAAAACTAGGAATTCAAGTTCAATTTCCACAAAATTATAGACTATAACAATTGTCGTCTTCAATTGCAAAATTGCAGTTACACGAAATTCTTATAAATGTATTCAGATAATACTTTCCCAGTAGGTGAATAACCACCTTATTTGTGTTAGGAATTAAAAAATTTGTAATACTTTTGAAATTTTTTTAAATATGCTAAATTTTTACGCAAAAACACGATTTTTTAAAAACTTTTTTTATTAAAAATCAATAAACTATATAAATATACACACAGAGATTTGATTTTGATTCATAACACAGATATAACTAAATAAAAAAGTATTCTGAAAATTTCAATTCAATATCTCAAAAATATTTTGTGTAAGGATCTACTTCCGGTTTTGTAAACTCCTATTCTGGTTTACTATTTATGCTATACCTTTGCTACTAAATATCGCAGAAATAAAAATAGAGTGTTTTTGGAATCTTAAATGTATGATCTATAAGATAAAAGCATAAAGGAAATTTCGAAAGTTTTCACCAAAATGGCGAATTTAGGGTAGTCATATACCTTAAATGAAATCGTTCAAAGAGCGAGTACTTCAGCAAGTATACTTTTAATGGATCAGTGCTGCACAAGATATTTTTAACTTTTTAAAACTAAATTAAGAACACGTTTAATAACAATTAGTGACTACCATGGACTCTTCTTGCAGCGCAAAATTTTTCAAAGGAATGCTTGGTATTAGAAATTGACATATATTTTGAGTTATTTCTCTATAATTAGCTGAGGTCTATAGTTTGTCTTGAAAGCAGCCACTGCAGTAAATCATTTTTCACAAATGTAGGATGTTGAAAATGATAATAGTATATGAACTGTTTTTGTTTTCAGTGCAGAAAATTCATCCTCCTCCTCCTCTGCACAAAATTCAAAGAGCGGTTTATTACAAAATTGCCTTTTAATTTCGCCTAGTTGTCCTCAGCAAGAAAATATCTTTCTAAATTCTTTGTCAGCATGGCTAAATGATTTTTAATGGTTTATAATACAACTTTCACATGTTGTTATTCAGATTTGTTAGTTTTAGCACATACCAGACAATTACTTTTTTTTCTATTTGCTTTAGTAGTGGTAAATCCAAAATTTAAACATTTTTGAGAATATTTCCTTGATTTAATTTTTGGAACTATGCTCGTCTGTGTAATTGCTGTACTTTATTATCGTCGAATGTTCGCTTATGACTTAAAAATGTACCTATGATTTTGTTTTAATTTACTTCCTTAACACTTAATATCGTGAATTACAACTAACGTGCAAATTATAAAATGTAAATTAAAGATGGATTCGGTACTTAGAAGTTTCCACTTGACTCAAAACTGAATAGAATTTTACGAGGTACTGCATTTTTACATGTTTTGCACGTCCACGTTTGCAAACGTTCGCGAGAATGCCAGATGTGATGGATATGATAGAGAGCAACATAGACAAGTCCATTTTTGTAATGGCATTTGTACTTTTAGAAATGGATGATGATAGAAAGAAATCTTTAATAAAATATCATTTTGCAATTTTTTCCAATTTAAAAAAAATAAGATAAAGATGAATAACACACACAATAATTATCATATTACTTAAAATATACTTAAAAATATATATTATTTAAATATATCACACAAAATTTAGTGCTTATCGTGTTAATTTGTACGGTTTATAATTAGGATCGTATTGTAGCTTTAGCTTCAAAGTGCATTATTATTGTATTCAATACATTATTATTATACAAGGGGGGCGCGATAAAAATTATGATTGAAAATTGGGTCTCCAGGAAATGTTGAGAAGCACTGATGTATATAAAGAGTATTAATTTTTTTATAATGCAATTTAATTTATATATATCTTTAAAATATATGTATAAAAAGTACTTAGTTGTCTTAACACTAACAATATAAATAGTTTAAAATTTGTAATTGAAAACAAAATTTTAATGCACATTTTGTGCCTCATTAAGTATAATTAAGCTAAATATTTGACCGATTCTTGAAAAGGACTCTTTTTATATTAATAGCATATAATTTCAATTCTGAAGTTATTTGTTCCTTACAATGCAATATTTAACTATTTTTATCGAAGGATGAACTCTACTGTGAAAAGAAAAATGTTAAATTGATTAAATTAAAAACTATCATTTTTGTGTATTTTCACTTTATTTTATGCTACCTTTTTAAACACACACACACATACATATACATATATATATTTTAGGCCTAAGTATTTTTCACATACATACACCCAATCCTGTTTCTTTTTTTTTTTTAATTTACACTGTTTAGTATAAATTTTCTGCTGAAGGAGAAGTTTAGTATTCCGTAAGTACACGTTTAGCCTTGTTTCACTGCCCTAAGAGAGTGACAAGTTCTGAAAAACATTGTAGTGCTTCATTTGAGTCTTTTAGTTTTTTTTTATACAATCAATTTTTGTTCTTGGCGGACCACACAGTGTAGACAAGTAGTTAAAGTGTTTAAATAGTTTATAATTACACTTTTTGGAATATAATAACGAATACAAGTATTCACTTTTTTTCGGTACATTTATGACGGCTAAGCAACTAAGAAATAAATGAAATTATGATGATATTAAGTGACACAGAAGCAATCCATGTACCTATTTGTATATAAACATTAATTACGTTATTTCTTAATGTGCGCAATAAATACGAAACAGGAATGCGTTCTAAACTCATACCTATCAACTAAGGATAGTTCAGATTCACACAAAAATCGAACTCTAGAGTTCAGATTTCGCTAATAGATTTATCACACACATCTTCAAGAACAACAAGCATTTTTACGTCACAATGCCTAGAGTGTAAGACAGAAATAAATAAGGATACTTGTTAAAGAAATAAAATTGCTCATAGGCATTCTGTAAACTTCTCAGTGAAACAACTGAATAGTTATGACTCAGAGGACGCATTTGAATGGTTTGCTTATATTGTAGAATTATAGGTCAAATAAAAGGAAGGCTTTCCTAGAGGGAATCATTTGAGCAACTTGGCATTACCCGGAGACTAATATCTAGACCTTGGCCACGATTGAAAGGTGACCAGCGATTCTCAAGGTGTGATGTCCATTGAAGTAAAAGAGAGCATTTTTGATTTTAGAGGTCTTATTTTTATATCTTATTTTTTAGAACAATATTCAGACCAGGACTCATTTCTTTAGAAACCAGAGTTTCTCTCCTTGTGGATCCTGTCATTACACCAGATGTACAGTTTAAATTTTTATTTCACACAAATGCTTTTATACTTTGCAATCTTTCAGACACTGTAGGAGTATCATCGATGCACATTCAGACATAATTTTTCCACTCTATCTTTGCCTCATTTATAAAATAATCTAAAACATCAAATAATGTTATCATTTCTGCTTTAAATTTTATTGGCTTACAAAAACGCATTTCTTCTCTACTGGTGACTTACCATCACGAAATCAAATGCACAGAATGAGATGAGCACTTTATTGATATTTGTTACCTTATTAAGCTAACTTGAAAAAAGTTTATCACTTAATTTCCCGAACAAACTACTGCTGTACATCTTCATCTAAATAATCAACGGACAAAAATATGATATGATGGTGGTTTGGACTAGAAATTATGCTTTGGATTTTACCTCAAAGCATAATCTCTACAAAATTTCAATTACGGCTAGCAAAACAATCTCTCCATCAAAGGTGTGAAACTTTTTATATCAGGTTATTTTATAGGAGACTTTGTAAGCAAGAAGTAAAAATTTTTTTCATTTACAGACAAAAAATTTTTAAGAAAGTGTTTTTTTGCTTTTTTTGTGATTTTAGCTTTATATCAAATAATTTGTTTCGTTTGTTAGCGTACTTAGCATGAACCGTTTTTAAACATCGTACATTTTATTAGCTACCATGCTATCTGCTGCTAATATTTTTGAGCAAATAGCTAATAAGGGCTTTTGTGCTTTTTATTTACTTCAGTAGAGGTAAACCAAAAATTTAAATATGTTAGAGAATATATTCTAGATTTTTAATTTTTAAAACCCCGCTCGTCTATACAATCGTTAATGCTTTTTTTTGTCGAATGTTCACTTAATACTTAAAAATTTAACCATGATTTTGTTTAAATCAATGTCGTGAATATTTAATATCGTAAAATACAACTAACACGCAAATTACAAAATGCATATTCAGCATAGATTTGGTATCGATACAAAGATCAACTCGTTCCAGACTGACTGGAATTAAACGAAGTACAATATTTATAAACGTTTAACGCAGACTTATGTTAGGCTCCCAGACGGTTGCAGATATGTCTGCAAGAATAATTTACGTGATGAATAAAAGTTAGAGAACAACAAAAACTATAGTTTTTTTCTAATGACATTTGTACTTTTAGAAATAGTTGGTAGAGGAAATAAATATTTAATTTATTTCAAAATTATTTTTTGCTTTCTCTCTCTCTCTCTCTCTCTCTCTCTCTATCGGTAATGTTAAAAATGACCAAAAGTAAATAACATTTTTGAAAAATTGACCAGTTGTACATTCATGTTTTTTTTGTACATTTATTACACTGTTTTTATTGTTTTAATGAGAGCTTTTTTTTAAAATTTTGATTGTATTTTTTTCTTTTTTTTAAATTCACATGTGGTGGAACACGTAACATTTTTTAAAACGATGGAAATTCTTGTACATTTAAATCCATAAAATTTTTTTGAATAATTTTTCTGACAAAATCTCTCATTAAAATATTTAATTTCCTAGAGTTAACACATGTGCAAAGTTTCAAAGCTATAAATTAAGAGGGTCCAGCATTTCCATAGGAGCCCATGTTAAATTATGTAAGTTTATGTACATTTTCTCAGAAACTACTTGCTTCTCATAGATGAAATTTTTACAGTAGGTTGTTTTTATATACTATCAATAAGACATTAATGGAGAACTTTATCTTTTTAATAAAAATTTAAATAATTATGAATTTTTTCAAAAAATGTCCAATGCCCCCTAAAATTTATTGTAAAAAGACGTTATCTAAAAAGTTTGAGAGATATATTTTATCCGCTCCATTAAAATATGTATACATGTGGGAAATCTACTTACTGAAAGTTTGAGGACCCTACATTAATTAGTTTCTGAGAAAATAGTACATAAAAGGGGAAAATATTGTATTTTGAAAAAACAAGCTTTAAAGTAAAAATTTATAATTTTGACGATTTACCTTTTTAATACTTTCCAGAAACATATGAAACATTTTCTTTGTCCTCTGCTTCTTAAAAAGACTCTTCTCATTTTCTTTGTTTCATCATTTTTAGCAACCTAGCCTTTTTTTGCATCTCAAGATGCTTTCGTTGGGCTATACGAATCCGACGTGCATCTAATTTTTTAAGGCATGACACACAATTAAAACCTGGTTCAATACCACAATGTTTTAAAATGATTAATTTGACTACATGACCCATATTTAATTGTGCAATTGTCATATTTACCCCTAATTTTAGAGTTTTTAACTCCCCAAACGTAGATTCTGGAATGACTGACCATATGGCACTATTAACTGACTCATTGGGGTTTTGATTCTTTCCACGTAGACATTTTTTTAATAACCTAGGGTCAACTAAATATCTAAAAATTGGCTTAATTTCACTCATGAGGGAAGACGGCACATGAGTATGTTTTTATGATCATAATGCTTTTCGTTAAATTCAGCTTTTGCTTTCTGAAACTTGCACCCTGAATTTGTACCCGAGGGACACAATCCATGTTAAAGGCTCTCATTTGTAGACAAAAGATGGTAATAAACAACCCAAACAGTAGTTTTCAGGTTGTGTAGATCATTGATATTGTTTCTAATGGTCATACCATAATACCTCTGAATTTTTGAAATTAAAATGTCGGTGAGTCGGTTGCGTCCACTTAGGCTCCTTCCATCACTTAATTTTTTTTCTCTGTTTTTTCTTTTGAGATTCAAAAGACGGGTACCAGTACGCTTTTGGATATGCCCAATGCACTCTAATTTTTCTACTTGATTGTCATAAGGATTCAGGGCAAGTATTGATGAAAAAACCTCTTGAATCTCCATTATCAAATATTTTGTGTAACGGATGCCATAATGAGCTTCGGATCTTTCAAATATCGCCATTACACCTTTCACTTCCGTGCCTCCACTTCTTCCATTATAATTGGCAATACATAAAATTCATGAACAGAGCATTAAATGCAGTTTTGCACCGACAATGTTTCGAAAACACTTCAAAGTCAATAACTTTTCCAGTATCGACACTCGTAGCTGTAACAATACCATTGAGGGACTGGTATCCTCTTTTCTGCCATGAACCATCTAAGGAAAAAGCAATTTCACAGCTATTTTCTATTCTTGTTGCATCCTCAACATAATTTCTCATTGATTTTTCACAGGCAAATTTAGAAATAACAGTTCTGCATAAGTACGGAATTTTTCAGGTGGAGATGGCAAGTTCATTAGTCCACAGAATAGTTTTGCAGCTTCCAATAGATCTGAAAGCAATTACCAATCTGATATTTGAGTGGAAAAGTTTATTTTTATTCTTAAATTTAGTTGACGTATGGAAACCATGTTTTTTAGCGCAAAAACTACAACTAAGTTCCATGTAATACACAATTCCGACTCTTTTAGAATCCTCCAATGAGATTGAATGTCCATAGTTTTTTACAAACAGAAAAGTTCAATAAAGCTTTATTCAATAAATTTTATTCTATTAAAACATTTTTTTCATTACTTCCTTCCTTACTTCATGTAAATTGTTGATTGAAATAAGTTTTCGTTTTGAATCACGTTGAATAACAGTTTATGTGCTGTGTGATGTGATAGCTGAAACATTTTAAGCATTCATTTTTTTAACACCGCCAATTTTGATTTTTTAAAATATTTTTTAGATCTCCCCATAATTTTTGTCGTTAATAAAATACTAATAAATAATTTAATGTAAAACGCCGATTAAACAGAAAAAAAATCTGGATAAATAAATTAGAATTCACAAATAGCAAGTTTAATCAAGAGTAATCCCATTTAACAGCAAACCAAACGAAAACAAATAACTGTGTTAAGTTATATTTTCCTTTCTTCAAAGAAAAATCGTTTTATTTATGTGTAAAAAAAGTTTTACTAACTTTGACAAAACAAATCGCGCTGTCAGCGAAAAATTAAGCAAGCTGAAAGACAGGTGCTCCTCGAGGAGCACCTGTCACACGTCAAGTAAAGTGGCTTCCTTTTAAAAAATAAATAAAAATACTTCTAATCGTTGTATTTCCATATAGCATATATCTTTTTAAGGAGAAATGTTTGAACTTTTCAAAAATATAAAAAACAAAAAATCGATCATTTTTTAAAAATTCATGTGCCGGTTTTTAGTTTATTCATGTTAAATAGTTTTTTTTTAAAGATGCTCATTTTGTGTTGAAATTTACACTTTTGAAAAATAGGGATTTAAAGTAAAAACTTACTATTAACTAAAGCGTACCAGAACCAGAACCTGGATTTCTGGCGTCATCTGTAAGATCATCTTCTTGTCTACATTTTAATTGTCTGATTTTAATTCTAGCTTCTTTCGTTCACTGCAAAACGGCGTATTCCGCTTTTCTAATACTCGCATGATCTACTTCTTGCAACGCTCAACATTTGAAAAATCTGCTGAATGTTTAATACATCTAAAACTTTTAATTTGGTAATGAAGCCTTGATTATATAAAAGTGTAGCTTCATATACTCCATTTTTTTAAGTTCCCAATTGTACAAAATCAGTTTTTGGAATTATAAATCAAATACGATTCAAGCTTTCATTGAAATTTTGAATTGTACCGTGAAAGCATCCAGATAAAAGTTCAAGACTACAGAATTCTCTAAATATATTTTTATGCAATTCCTAATTGCAATAGGTAAGTTGTGTTTATGCTTATATATGTCACCTTTCAGTATGGACCTATTATATCCATACCACGAATCACCTACCATGGGGCATAAACCGTGTCGTAGATTCAAATCTGTGGAGATTTTATGAAAAAATTTTAGCCCAAATAGCTGACAGGTTTTTCGAGTTGTTTCGAATAGCCAAAACATAGTATCCTTAAAATTTGTCTATTTTTGCATGTGTCAATATATAACGACTTCCTAAAGATTTTTTGGCCTCAATTATTTTGCCTTTAAATTTTGATTTTAATGCCCTAAGTCATGTCTCCATCCTTTTCTCAACATGACCAACACATTCTAATTTTTTTAATGTTTAGATTCTAAAACTGCTTTGTATGCTTTATAGTCCCCATCACTCAAATACATTGTCTTAATTTGTAAATCGTAATTTTTGTCGTAATTTGTGTATCGTAAAATTGTGTAATGCCTCTGAACGATGGAAAATACAAAGTGCACCTTCAACTTCCATTCTCCCCTATTTCTGAAGTAATTTGCCGAACACTCATAGTTATGTACATTGCCATTAATATTACATGAGTATTTCCTCGATAGTATTTTGGCATCAACAACTTTCCCAGTGTCCATACTAACTGACGTAACAACATTGTTTAGAGAAATATGACCTTTTTTTGCCAGGTACCATGGACAGCCACTGGTACAATAGGGCTTCCATTATTAAATGATATTATTTCGACAGCAGTTAATGCCATAGACACTTTGACTACTTTTTCTGTCGTGTTATTTAATTTGTCATGTCATGTATAGACTCATAAAAATACTTTCATGGAGATGAAAAATTCATTACTCTACAAAATATTTTCGCAGCTGCTTCTTTTTTTCCAATATAATTAATAGTATATGAAAGCCCAGTGTTCACTTCATATAATTTTGTATATTTTTTGATTAACTACTGTTTTCGTAAACCTGATATTAAGCAATGTTTAAATAAGACCACAAAAATCACAACATGTTAACAACTTTGTAACTAAACTTTGGATTCGGTGACCAAAATTTATGTGAATACCTGTTTTTTACATTTTATTTATAATAAATGTGGTTTCAAAGCACAAGAAAACACACAAAAAAACAACTTTCAAATGAATCTAAAAAAGAAACATACTCTTTATTAAACTTATCTATTATATATATATATATATATATATATATATATATATATATATATATATATGCTTTTAAAGCTGAATTTTTCATGTTAAAATATTCCGACTGTTATGCAGAATTTAATTCCTCGAAATTTTGAGTTTTTATTTTTTTTTTAAATTTCGTTTTTTAAACATTTTATTTTTATCCGAGGCATATTAATAAAAGGTTTTTGATGGAAAAAATGTCTCCAATAGCAGATCTTTGTTATAAAAAACAGCACTTTGTTATAAAAAACTCTCCAGAAGGTAAGCAAACAGCTACAATTACTTACTTCATTTCTTTCCTGAATAAGTTGCTGATCAAAATAAATTATTTTAATCAATTTAAAATATTTAATAAGGCTGAAAAGTAGCAAGTGTCTTTTGTTTTGATTTGAAAGGGTGTGGCAATCAGCTTTTTGGGGTTTGACAAATGTAAGCAATTATTTTTAAAAATTAAAAATACTTCTAATTTAGCTAGAACAAAAATTTAAATTGCATTAGAAAAAGAAAGAATGGTATTTTATTTTTCAATCAAAATTAAAAAATCGATTTTCTCAAGTGACCTCCTTAAAACTTAAAAAGGAAAAATAATCATACTTCTCCTATTACTTAAATCAAAATATACGAAATTTAATGCTTATCTTGAAATAATTTATAAGGCTTAGGATCCTGGTCATATTTTAGTTTTAACATCAAAGTGCATTATTATTGCATTCAATACATTGATATTTTATGGGGGGGGGAGATGCTTGATGAAATTGACTGAAAATTGGGTCTCAAATAGTGAAAGTTTGAGCATCCCAGCAGTAGACTTTACAGTACATATTTCTCCGAGCTACAACATCGGAAAAAGACAGATATTTCGCTACAGCTGCCAAAATAAACAGATGGATCCCATTCTCTTCAGCTATCTGCAGCCACAGGTATGTCATTTTCAAGGCAAACTGCCACATATTGGCCTATATACTCGCAGGCCAATCAGATATGTTCGACAGATGGAAACTAACTGTCACAATTGGTTAACATAGAGTTGGGAATATGCAATGTGTGTGTGGACATCGGCACAACGGACTTTTGTGA
>BMAO01013798.1:0-19718 GCA_019973975.1 Trichonephila clavata
AATTCGCGATGGGGCGAATTTTTTAAAAGAGATGAATATAAAATTTTAAAAAAGCTCATCTATGATCAGGGTCATACAAAAGTTTTGAGTTGCTGGAGACACTATTTTAATCAATTTACAGATTCAAAATATATGCAACAGAGACTTGTTTCAAAGTAAAAATGTGATGGCAGTAGTCTTTAATGATCTAATTTGATCAAATCATGCAATGTGGCATTGGCATAGAAAAGTTAGGTTATCGACTGCAGATAGTAATTTTACACAATATTAATGGAGAAGTTAAATATCTCTTCCTATAAAAATTGAATGTAACAAAAACACAAATTGCTATATTAAATGCATATAAATCCATTAATTAACAATAAAATAATATAATAAAAATATCATAAACAGCATACCTTATTAAAACTAAAAGGATTACAAAAGACAGCTATGCATCCTTGATACGAATTAGGAAATGTTGCCTGGTGCCTTTTTTGATAATCAGCATAAGAGCCTTTAAAGCCTTGTCTTTGAAGTAGAAAATCAAGATGGCAGTGAGAATCAATGAAACCTGATTCCAAATACTTTGAATCAAATACATTATAAGCAGGCAATTGAGGTTGCTTGAACAGCGGGTATCTTGTTCTCTGCGACGATGCATTAGTTGCAGTGTCCACATACGTTAATTTGAAGTCAGTGCGTACGTTTGCCCGCAAAAGAGGAGCAGCAACAGCCATGTTTGTTAGATCTATTAAAAAGAAATAAAAAGATAAGTATTGCTATATTACAAAAAAATCCTAGCAACCAAAAAAAATTCATCTATCGACATCAACCACTAACAAATTTTTTTTTTACACATACTTCATGAAACCTAGATAATTTTTTTTCTAAAATGTAATTCATAAAAAACAATTTGGACTATGGATGTATTAAAGGAAATATTAAAAATTTAAAATGCTCACATAATAAAACATTTTTACAAAGGATATACGTAGAACCAATATACACAATTTAATCTAAAATTTATTTTGTCGTTTAGGGAAAAATACTGATCTGATATTTCAGTCAAAAAATACCTTTCAAATTGTACCAGCATAAATGTATTCAATAACAACAATGCACATCAAAAACATTCTCACCAAGTCTTTCTGCAGTATCACAGAAAGAAAATCCCTCCCCTTCCCTTAGTCGTATCATACAGCTACATTCAAAAACTCGGGGAGCTGTAGAGAATGGCTTCTTTGTCTTCTTAAAGTCAATCTTGACTAATATTAACTCACCATGTCAAATCTCAACAACAAACAATGCTCGTGAACTTTACAGTGAATATTTAAAGTACACCTGATTTGCATGCATAACCAGAGCCACGCTTATGCGAAATTTGAGTCGGTCCTCTTTCAGATCTATAAACACATCTACCGAATTTATCTGCCACAACTCCTTAGGATTGGAATTTTTATTTCCATCAGTGTAAATATATAGAATACCTACCATGATTTTTGTAATGTTAGATGTTTATAAGCTTGGTATGAATGCAGCACACTCTTAAATCTTTGAAATGAAATATTTCAGGGCTGAAGAAGGTGCACAACTTTAGTCCCTTACAACAGCAATCACTATCAAACTTTTTGATTTTGAACAATGTAAGGCTAGTGTTTAGTATCGCCCACCTTGAACTTCAACCAAAGTAACCCACCAACTTTGCCAAGAAGAACCTCGCTCTACACTTAAGCTAATATAAATATTTACTTGCATTTTATTTTTAGAGTATTATTCAAAATATTATCTTTAAAATGTCGACAAACGACACTTTAGGGGGTGGGAAACAATCGTAGTAGCAAGCTATGCTCTGAAATCGATGGCAAAAAGAATTCCAAGCAGGATGGCAGTATATTGGAGAATATGTTGGTTAGATCCCAGTTGCACGCACAGCTTGGCAATTTTTCGATAATCCGAAATTTTGAATATCTTATAAAAATATTAATTATTTTACTACATTCAGCGGTAGGAACTGAAATTTTAGGACTTTTTTTCCGATAGCTGCATTATGCGCCCGGTCGCCGACCGGGTTTTTTCTACGCAATCAAAAATTATTCGAAATGAAGAAGTTGTTCACAACACTTACCTTCCAAAAAAAAACTAGATGAAGGAAATTTCCAATATTATATAATTATAATACTAACATATAACACATACAATACTATGTGATATAACAAAAAATTCAATCCACGCGCGAGAATCTTGCAAACGATAGAGAAGTTGAGCTGTAGTTTTCCTGCTGTTGGTGGTAAATCGTATCAGGAGAGACGGCTGAGCTAAATACGCAAGTAATTGAGCATAAGTCGAAATCACGTGAGGGGACATTAGTACGTGCATCGCATTATATAAAATTCTCGTACTAATGCTGCTAACACCTTGTGCTTTCATATATCTTCATCTTTTTTTATATATTTATCATATTGTGTTAGATGAAATGAGAGAAGTTAGCACGCCCCTTGACAAGGACGGAATGGTCTCTGGGCCTATGACACATATATATACGTTTAAGGCTCTGCTACTTACTTCGCAGTAACATTACCAAATTTTCCGGCGTGGTTGGTTTGTCGCTGGCCTTCTGCACCTAAGGTTGCGGGTTCGACCACTGCCCAAGTCGCTATATTTTCTTGATGCAGAATATCGACAGCGGCCAAATATCCCTAGAGAGTCTGTTTGGCTTGGGTGCTCTCGGCAAAATTAAAATCTTAGTACAGGTTTGCATTATCAAGTGCTCAGGGGCTTCCCTCTGGGGAGGAAACTGGGCTTCAAAATTACTTGCAGTAATCGGTATCGCCTAAATGGCGCCGCGCTAAAAAGGGATACCAGCTCCAAGGGAATGTACTAGGTCTGCAAAGGTTAAAAGACCAATTGCCACACCCATTAGGAATATATATATTAGCAACATGTTTTACACGTTATTTGAATTACCTATTGGGTTGGAAATAGTCTTAGTAATTTTTTTTATCTAATTTATTGCTGATATTAAATGGGATAAACCTCCTCATAATAATCAATTGTTGTGTATATCAGTGTATTTATATAAAGTTTTTAGCAAACGTTACGTAATAATTATACTTTAGTGCACTTATTCACATCATCAGTCAAAAACTTATAGGCTGAGTAATAAATTATCTTCTGTATGGTATCAAGGTATCCTTTTAAACTGTTAGAACCAGGGACGTCTTAAGGCATGGGCCACCTGGGCCTCACCCACGGTGGGGGCCTCGTTTTGTTCTCGACTCTGTCTTAATAGGGTCACGATCCGGATAATTTTAATGGCCAAATGTTATTTAAGCATATATTTTCCGAAAAGCAGGGAATTTCAAACTGCATGTCAGCTGGCAAGACTGTATTATTATGGGATGAGGTTGTCCTTGTCTAGGCCTAGGCCTAATACCATAAGAAAATCAATCATTCAGTCGAATTGTAGCCATCAGCCGAACCGGTTTGTGTCCAGGTTTTTGAGATTGGGGGTCGTGCACATTTATTTGTTTCAAATCACCGTTTGAACGAGTATTTGTCAATGTATGTTATGTCTACCTTTACAGATCGCAAATTTCGCATAGGGACTCAGGGCCTCAAAAATCTTAAGATTTCTCTGGGTGCAGGGCCTCAAAGAGTCTTAAGACGTCCCTAGTTAGAACTATGTAGCTACTCTCCTATTTATATATGGATTTAAATCATTGTTCTGAAACGCACTTTAGTGGAATTTTAATAACATTATATTACTATTTATCACCAAATCAAATGTTCGTTCAAAGGCAAATATTTATTTAATTTTAGCAGATTTTTTAAATAAAAAGAAGAAAAACAAATATGCTTTGTAACCTGTTATTATTTAGTATTAATATATGTTACATGATTATCTATTATACGCTCATGATGGGATTCTAATTTTTTTTTTTTTTGAGACTGCGTTTGATACTAAATTGTTTTCTGTTTTTAATAAGTATACATACCATCAGTTGCGCACAGAAGGGGAGAAGTGCTACCCGGATCCGTATCCCACCTCGTCCCAAAGCCCTTGATTTTCTTTTTCGATTCATTATAATTTTATGTATATAGTAAGTAAAATTTAATCAAGTACTTGTTATTAATAATTAACGCTAATTACTTATTCTATGTTTACTGTTTTTTGTTCTTGAAAATTTACAAAATCAAAAGAATATGTTGGGTGGTGTATTTATCGGTGAAGGATTCGTGAATGGTAGACTTTCGATCGCCTCCTTGAAAAATTCTTGAGTGCGCCACTGCATAACGTAAATTCCGACGTATAAAGTGCACTACTAAGCCAAAAAATAAAATCCATGAATAAATAAGCCTGTATCGTCCCATCTATTGTTAGATATTCAGCATTCTTTTTCAATGTTTTTTTTAATTATATCATATTTGCTTTCGTTCCACACTATATGTAGGCTTCAAAAGATAAGAACATTGCACATGTACATTTCATGCTTTATCTTAAAAGAAAGAAAGAAAAAGAGTGTGCGTGATATGGCGAATACACCTAAAAATTGCAAATTTTATAAGCCGTAATATAAAGTAGTTAAATTTAATGAATACGTAATTATTTATAATTTGAAGGCTTGATTAAACTTATTTTTTCATTTCAAAATAGGTAATGGTTGTATAATTGTTGCTGCTTATTATTAAATCGCGAAAACTGATTTCGAAACTTTCAAAGCAAAGGCAACAATATTTTTTCCATAATGTACTGATGATTTCGAACCACTTGTGAGAGTAGAAAACGTAAATTCAAGAAGTTTTTGTTTGATTTTTACTTGCAATGATTGATTGCTAAATTTTCAAAATTTAATGTTACTCCCTCTAAATTATAGTGTAATAACAACAGATTTATGCTTCACTGACCACACGAGAGCCATTGGCGTTGAACCACGGTCAAGTGACGAGGACGACACTTGAAATTTTACACCAAACCAGTGTGAAGACTTTTAGCTCGAAGATAAATTTAACGAGCATTATATATAGCGCCTCTACACGGTGGTTCTTCAGGGGCACTAAGTTTCGGATTCGCAACTCAAGCAGTCACGAGTTCGAAACCATGGCAATTTGGCTACCACAAAATATTATTAGGAGGAATGTATTATTAGAAAAGGTAAAATAATTCTCAGACAGTTATAAATTATATATCCTTTGTTAAAAATGAACTTTTTTTTAACTACTTGTCGAATTGCAGATAAGTCGTGTATCATTCTAAACGATTTTTCAATACCGCAGACGCTTCTGAAGTACAATTTAAACATGTATATATATATATATTCTTTTAAAGTTTACTTCATGAAGTAAATGTTTATAGAGTAAATCAGTTAATATTAAAGTTTTTGATTAATGTTGAAAACTATCCTTGAGTGAAAAATTTTTTTCCTGTTTACAAATCAATTATAACACACAATTTTCTAATTAAAGTTTGAGTAATGTCCGATTCTTTTTTTGGAGATATATACTTGTACTCTTTTCCTTAAATCAATCCTACATACTTCCCCCTGCTCAACAGTTTAAGCAAGCCTATTACTATATATCTCTCTCTTACATTTACTCTTGGTGTTTGAGTTTCTCACACATTCAATTAAGATAAAAATGTCAAATGTTTTATCTAGATCATACTCTCTTAAAAAGTTTTTTTTTTTTAATTGAAATAATGTCTTGAATTTTCAATTTATTTCAGGAAACAGATGTCATTAAAATCAATTTTTTTTTCTTTTACTAAAACCATCAGCATTTACAGTAGGTCCCACATAAGTACCGAAAAAATGTGCAACATTTATATTAAGTTTACAGGCAAATTGCTCATGGTCTCAGCCGCTACCAAGAGCTTTTTTGATGCCTGGAAGAAATTCTACGTTAGTACGAGACATAATGCGGGTAACTTTTAATGTAAAATATACATCATTCTAAAATTACACTGGCAGCATCAGAAGTGAAAACAGGGTGTATAAACTGTCGATATGCCCTATTTATATAGGTTCTTAATGCCGTTGCACTACACGTGTTAATTGACAGCAAGACTAGTTTCCATTTCACAAAGGAATGAGTTTGACATAAGAATGCAATTGAGAATAATAGTAACAATTCATTGATTTATGCTCAAATAGAATGTTTATTATTAAAGTTTTCATTTTAGTTAGAAAAGTTAATATTAAATCTACATTATATGCATTTTATATTGTCAACTTTTCAAGTTCAAATTTTTAAAATACGAACAAACTTTAGTAGTAATTTTGATGAATCTATGTATATCAAAATGAATGACATTTTTGCATTTAATATATTTTCTGAAATGCACGCTCAATAGCTACGAATCTGAAATTTATTGCGGGTTGTTATTAATGCATGCAACTCTGCATTTTGGATAACACAAAGCATTCAACATTTTTAATTAAAGAGATCAGTTTTATTTATAAATCGTTCCAAGTCCAAATTAAAACCTTATGAAACATGTAGCTTTCCAGCAAGAGAAATAGCCCACTTTAAATTAATGTCATAATTTATAATTATGGTTTATTTTTTTTAAAAAAATCAAGAAATTAATCCCTTTTTTATTTAAATTATTCAGTATGATTTACTCTTAAATTACCTTTTCATATAATCGAAGAAAATCCCAGTATTCATTGCCTAAGGTAGAAAAAAGGGATTTTGATAATAAAAGTATCAATATTAAAATCTGTTTAACAAATGAGAATAAGAAAATGGACTGTGTGCAGTATGTAACGTATATTGAACAAAGCAAATTGACAGCAGAAAAAAATCTATATTTAATGACAAACATAGAATATATCAGAATATATACAATAACACAATCATCTAAAACCATGTTGCTCGAAACGACTGGAGCACCTTGGTCCAAGGGTAGAAATCTACTGTGTTTGCCCGAGGGCCTTAGCTGAGCATAACGGAACGGCCTTCACGCCTTGGGTGACCCTGCCAGGAGATTACTCTCCTGACGTACTTCGCCCGTTCCGCCCAGCCCCCTCGGCTATGGGCACTTTGAGGCGACCTGCAGGACTTTCTAAGGTGGACACACATCAGTTTTCAGCATCCATCAGCGTCATAATTACATTCTTCATATATTGTAATATCTACAATAAGGTAATATATCAGCTTTCAAAGTCGACTAGCTTCGTATTTACAAACTTTATATATTGTAATATATACAATAACATAATATATCAGCTTTCAACGTCGAGCAGCTTCGTAATTACAATCTTCACATGTTGTAATATCTACAACAACATAATATATCACTCTTCGGCATCGACTCGGTCCATATTTACAATCTTTTCATGCATTGTACTACATACAATAACAGAATATATCACCCTTCAGCACTGTGTGATTAGGTTCATATTTACAATCTTCATACATTGTATACAAATCGAGTATTTTTTCGAGTCGCTTGGAGAACGTTCTTTACTGGAATATTTTTCAAAGCAGCTATCTGTTCTGCAACATGTATAGCCATGCCCGGATGTGACCATCGAGTTCCCTTTGGACTCTGGAAAAAAAATTGGAAAAATTATAAGAAACTTTTGATGACAGAATTAACTAGTGAACAAATAGTTAAAATTTATTATAGAAATATTATTAAAAAAAGTACATTTATTCCACTCAAAACTAACAAAAAATCCTTTAGAAGTAAATTTCAGTTTTTCTATTCAAATACCAATCATTTATTCAATATCGATGAATTAATACTTCATTTACATATTTCTTTTGAAATGTCTTTAATAAAATCTGGTTAACAAGGATCTCATACAACAAAGCATGATTTCAAACCAAGACCTTAAATACGTTTCATACTTAGCCTGGTGTCATTCGGAAAACGGTGCTTCTTCGGTCAATAAATATTTGATTTTGTTTTAGACCTGACTTCGTTTCCAGATCATGCAAATTTTCATGTCTACGTAATTTTTATCATCGTATTTATAATTTCAAAAGCTATAATCACACATATCTCATGCAAGTACACAAGTCAGATATATACAGCAATAAAACTACTTAATAATCCCTGTAATATATTTTTTAGAAATTATTGTCAGTCATTCAAAAAAAAAAAGTTGAATTCTACAGTATTTCTTCCCTTTTCCTAGAAAGAAAAACCACACCAGTGTAACTACAATTAAAGATATGAAATTCGTAGAAAAACCTGCTACACCTAATTATGCATACAGGCACAAGAGTCATTACAAGTGCACTTTTTAAACTTCTTTTTTGTGATTTCTACATTCCAGCACACTTTGCACTAATAACCACAATTTAAAAGTATTTTGTAATAAATCTTTTCCATTGGCTTCCAACTCGAAAATCATTCTACAAATCATAAAGACACAGAATGGTTAAAAACTTAACCTACCACACCAACGGGAGGACGTTTGAGCTCTCGACAGATTTAACGTGCATCGCTCCCCTGCACGGCGGATCTTTAGTGGTACTAGGATCGAACCCATGACATGCTAGCCATGATCCGATGCCTAGACCACTCGGCCACCGCGGCCTAAGACATTAGGTGAGGGCATTAATTAATTTTCCCATGCAATTAAAATTTTCACAAAAAAATATTAAATATATATAATTACCCTTTTTGGTACAAAATAAGGTGCATCTGTTTCCAATAATAGACGATCCAATGGAATATTCTTAGCAACTTCATGGACAGACTTTGCACTTGGAAAAGTTACAACATTAGTGATTCCAATAAAAAGATTTGGAAATTTATTTAGCCATTTCTGAGCCCATTCCCATGTATCAGTGAAACAATGCAGGTGTATAGTGTAATCCTTTGGAAGAACCTACGGAGAAAAAAAAAGTTAATCAGTACAAGATTTCATGACCAAAATCTACACATATTAGTTAATGCTAATTAAAGTCAAGTTTAAGACATTAATAAAAAAAAATTAAAACAATTTACGGTACAATAGGTTCACAATAACTCAAAATAATACATATTTTGCAATGGATGGGTGCAACGTTCCAAGATAGAAAGTTGCAAATAGTTTATAAGTTATGAGTTTTTCGAAACAAATGAGTAATGGAAGGTAAAGAGAAACATAGGGTTTTTCTTAGACACTTAAAACTCAATGAGAGTTTGGCAAAACATTGCTAATGGCAAATTTGCATCAGAAATACAAAATTTACATCTTTTGACAATATTGACGGACTTCTGAAGAAAAAATAAATTTTTTAAAATATTTAAATCTATATTAAACTATTATTTTACTGGAAAACACAGGGAATTTATTTACCTGACTGATTATTCGCATTCCATCTTCATGAGCATCTCTACAATGAATAACAACGGGTAATTTTTTCATCAAGGCGATTTTCAGTTGCCGGCGGAAGACTTCAAACTGCACTTCTTTCAAACAGTTATTTCTAAAATTAAAAATGCAACATTCAAATTAGAATTAAAAACAATTCTTTTTTAAAAAATTCCAGTACATCTTTTATTTTGTTAATTACTGGAAATGTTTACGAGGGTATAATAAATGAAAACTCAATTAAGAATATTTAGCTACAAATAATTTTCCAATTGTTTCTTTATTGATTTATATGGTCATACACACAATTTCAATCCTAAAATTTTTTTTTACTGTGATTTTAAAGTAATAGAAATCACTTATAACCTTATTGCTTTTCACATAGCATTTCTTTTTTTCTTTCTGGCAGATAAAATGTATGTACTTATATAGAAAGTTACTATATTATCCAAGATGGGTGATTAATCTAGTGTGCACTTTTTTTTTTATCAGCATAATAAATATGAAACATCTGAAAACAAATAAAATCGAGGGACATTTACAGAAAAGAAAAACAGTCAAAATGTATTTGATAGAAATATGTCAAAAATAGTGATGAATATTGTTTGATAATTCATCTTTCTGTGTCAGAATAAATAAAATATACTTGCTTACCAACATATCTTAAGATTTAAATGCTCACGCTGAATTACTTAGCTGAGTTAGATAGTTTAAAATTTATACAGCATTTGAAATCTTTTTCAAATAAACATGACATGTTTTCTTTTTGGAGAAGTAGCCAATGCTTCATAAACTTTTTGCCTCTTCATTTTTAGAAAGAGAGCCCAAAGTTGTTTAATGAACTATGAAAGTTCGTTAGAATAAGATTCTGCTTAAGAAACACGCAATGGAAAATTATGGAGTTTATAATAAAGCCAACGAACGGGAATCACATCTATCAACAAAGTTTGCGTATTTGAAAGAAAATTGAATAAAAATGTGATGCATTGTATATATATACACAAAAATTCTTTTACTTTTAACAGAACAAAATGGGTTAAGTACCTGTTTGAATAATCCAAGCCAATTTCTCCTAATGCTCGTACTTTGGGATGTTCCAGAGCAGCACACAATGACCTTTCAATATCATCGTTATAATCCTTAGCATTATGCGGGTGACAGCCAAACGCTGCCCAAACTTTATCTTCTCTGAGGTACTTTTCCCACATATATCTCTGAAAAAAGATATTTCAAAATTATTTTCGTTCATTATAAGAAATTTTTTCTTCTTCTAGAATATATGCTTAGATTTTGTATACTGAAAATAACCAATTCCACGAAATATATTCTTTGCCTGCTAGTTTGATATCACGGGGCATCGCGCCAAGTTGTTGTTTATGTTCGCCAAGATGGGCGATAACTTTACAATATGGTTACCTTGATATTTTTATCGTCTGGCGATGTGCTTGCCATGGAGATAACGTATATTAGAAACAATTTTTATTGGTTCTGTTCCCGCGGTAATCCTATTAATTTCGGACGATTTTATTTGGATTTCTTTTACAATTTAACTATTTTCATTGCAATCCCGAATCAAAATATATTTCAGTCTTCTGTTTTATTTTATGCTATTTTCGAATATGGATATTTCTTATATCATTGGTGAGAACTAGGATATTTTTTTCTAAAAGAATGAGTGTTATATTTTTAATTATTTCTATAAATCGTTTATTTTCAATTTATTTTACTTTTTAAAAATGTTCTTTTTTTCGTTTCTTGTTCGATGAAATTCGTTGAAGGAATTTGCAGTTTTTGGAACATAGCAAGCTTTCAGTACTTTTTAGTTGCTATTCATTATCAATTTTAATATATATTATCTAATTATTTTATTCATAATATAAAAATACAATAATTAGAATGTGTAATAATCATATAATATACGTTATTTGTAATAATTGTTATTTCATAAATATTATTACATATGTTATTAGTATTTTATTTATTTCTGAGTATTATGTTATTTATTTATTATTATTATGTCATAAATTTACAATTTTTATTTTGTTGTTTTTTATAATTATGTTAAATGAGTATTCTTATATCTGTACGATTCTTATTATATTACAATAGGATGTTTATTCTCTTTTTATAAAATCTATTAAACTATATTAAGTTATTATTATAAAAAATAATAAAAAGTAATACCATATGAATATCTAATAATTATTATACTTAGCATTATATGAAAATTATATATAATAATTTCTATAACATTATATTACAAGATTATTGTATACTGCATAATATTACTATTAGTAAACATGATTTTTTTTATAATATTGATATTAATTATTTATTGATCTTGGTTAGTCTCAATCTATTCCTAAATTCTTCATTTGAAATCGATTCTAATGTTTTTCGAAACAGTTCTTTAAAATTATTTTCCTCACGAGTCTTACCGCTAGGCCGCCATCTTGAATTCCACTCCAACGGCATGCGCTGCTTGGCGGGATTCTTTATCACGCCAAACAGCGTTTGGCGCCGTCCCCCGTGATATCAAACTAGTTCCATTCTTTGAAGTAGATTGATAAATTCTAATTTTTCAACTGAACTAGCCAAAAATACCACAATTTAAAATTTTGCCAAATTTACTACTATTAAAAAACTAAGAATTCATAGAAAGGTAAATTATCCATATCGAATCTTTCCTAATAAAATTCGTGATGGGGCGAATTTTTTAAAAGAGATGAATATAAAATTTTAAAAAAGCTCATCTATGATCAGGGTCATACAAAAGTTTTGAGTTGCTGGAGACACTATTTTAATCAATTTACAGATTCAAAATATATGCAACAGAGACTTGTTTCAAAGTAAAAATGTGATGGCAGTAGTCTTTAATGATCTAATTTGATCAAATCATGCAATGTGGCATTGGCATAGAAAAGTTAGGTTATCGACTGCAGATAGTAATTTTACACAATATTAATGGAGAAGTTAAATATCTCTTCCTATAAAAATTGAATGTAACAAAAACACAAATTGCTATATTAAATGCATATAAATCCATTAATTAACAATAAAATAATATAATAAAAATATCATAAACAGCATACCTTATTAAAACTAAAAGGATTACAAAAGACAGCTATGCATCCTTGATACGAATTAGGAAATGTTGCCTGGTGCCTTTTTTGATAATCAGCATAAGAGCCTTTAAAGCCTTGTCTTTGAAGTAGAAAATCAAGATGGCAGTGAGAATCAATGAAACCTGATTCCAAATACTTTGAATCAAATACATTATAAGCAGGCAATTGAGGTTGCTTGAACAGCGGGTATCTTGTTCTCTGCGACGATGCATTAGTTGCAGTGTCCACATACGTTAATTTGAAGTCAGTGCGTACGTTTGCCCGCAAAAGAGGAGCAGCAACAGCCATGTTTGTTAGATCTATTAAAAAGAAATAAAAAGATAAGTATTGCTATATTACAAAAAAATCCTAGCAACCAAAAAAAATTCATCTATCGACATCAACCACTAACAAATTTTTTTTTTACACATACTTCATGAAACCTAGATAATTTTTTTTCTAAAATGTAATTCATAAAAAACAATTTGGACTATGGATGTATTAAAGGAAATATTAAAAATTTAAAATGCTCACATAATAAAACATTTTTACAAAGGATATACGTAGAACCAATATACACAATTTAATCTAAAATTTATTTTGTCGTTTAGGGAAAAATACTGATCTGATATTTCAGTCAAAAAATACCTTTCAAATTGTACCAGCATAAATGTATTCAATAACAACAATGCACATCAAAAACATTCTCACCAAGTCTTTCTGCAGTATCACAGAAAGAAAATCCCTCCCCTTCCCTTAGTCGTATCATACAGCTACATTCAAAAACTCGGGGAGCTGTAGAGAATGGCTTCTTTGTCTTCTTAAAGTCAATCTTGACTAATATTAACTCACCATGTCAAATCTCAACAACAAACAATGCTCGTGAACTTTACAGTTAAGCACCTGATTTGCATGCATAACCAGAGCCACGCTTATGCGAAATTTGAGTCGGTCCTCTTTCAGATTATAAACACATCTACCGAATTAATCTGCCACAACTCCTTAGGATTGGAATTTTTATTTCCATCAGTGTAAATATATAGTATACCTACCATGATTTTTGTAATGTTAGATGTTTATAAGCTTGGTATGAATGCAGCACACTCTTAAATCTTTGAAATGAAATATTTCAGGGCTGAAGAAGGTGCACAACTCTAGTCCCTTACAACAGCAATCACTATCAAACTTTTTGATTTTGAACAATGTAAGGCTAGTGTTTAGTATCGCCCACCTTGAACTTCAACCAAAGTAACCCACCAACTTTGCCAAGAAGCACCTTGCTCTACACTTAAGCTAATATAAATATTTACTTGCATTTTATTTTTAGAGCATTATTCAAAATATTATCTTTAAAATGTCGACAAACGACACTTTAGGGGGTGGGAAACAATCGTAGAAGCAAGCTATGCTCTGAAATCGATGGCAAAAAGAATTCCAAGCAGGATGGCAGTATATTGGAGAATATGTTGGTTAGATCCCAGTTGCACGCACAGCTTGGCAATTTTTCGATAATCCGAAATTTTGAATATCTTATAAAAATATTAATTATTTTACTACATTCAGCGGTAGGAACTGAAATTTTAGGACTTTTTTTCCGATAGCTGCATTATGCGCCGGTCGCCAACCGGATTTTTTCTACGCAATCAAAAATTATTCGAAATGAAGAAATTGTTCATAACACTTACCTTTCAAAAAAAACTAGATGAAGGAAATTTCCAATATTATATATTTATAATACTAACATATAACACATACAATACTATGTGATATAACAAAAAATTCAATCCAGCGCGAGAATTGCATGACGTTAAATAGAGAGAACTTTTTGAGTTACTCACGACTTGGGTGTTCCTATTCGGCACGGTCAAAAGAAAAGAGGTTGCTTGTCATTGGTAGATGTGCAATGCCATCAATATTCTGGGTTGCCTGGTTTGGCGTTATAGCATTTTTCTATGCCCTAGTGGTTCATTGAAACAAGAGATTTTTCTCCATTTGGGAGATTGTTTTTCAGGCAGTTTTTTTCCCCCATTTCTTGAGTATAATAATGAAATTCCCTTACGTATCTAATTTTCACTGTAAAAAATAAAAATCTGTTTTTTTTTCATTCACCTAATTCAAAATTTTTAGTGAATTTAATTTTGCAGAAGAAATATATATTTGAGCTTAGTAAATAAGAAACTTAATTACAAATAAAAAAAGATTGTTATATAATTTTTTAATAACCCGTTTACTGTGATTAATAATACTTTGAAAATGAATTACGTATTTCGACTTTTATCCTTATGTAAGATATAAAAAGGTTAATTACAAGCAGAGAAAATTGATGTTTTTTATAATATATATTGGTATATTAAAGCACATTTTGTAGATGAAAGTACTTTAATTAAATCTGTTCATGGTAAGTGTTATTTTAAAATGTGAAAATATTATCTTAATTTCTGTTATGTAATCAGGTGATTTTTTTTTATGTGTGAAAGACATATTTATTGACATTTTAAACTGATTTGTCCAATAATCTATTTCCTTTTTATTTTTAGAATTAAATTTACTTCGAAATTTTTAGCTATTATAAACTAAACTATAAATAAAGCCTATGCTTAAATTTTTATTTTCTATCTTTAGTAAAATACTATGAATAAAGTGATTCCTGGCAGTTGCATAAAAATCATATACTGATACTTTTTTTTCCATACATTTTTAATGCGTTCTTCTGTAGCATATGGTAAATGATTATTGTTGATTTATAAATGTGTGTGTGTGTGGAGTAGTTCTATTTTGTTTAATGGAAGAAAAATAAAAACATGGAAGAGGGAGAGAGAGAGAGTTACAGATTTTTATTCCTTTTTTATATTTGAATAATCAGACAACCTGATCATACTTCTAATCAGAAATTCCATTATAAGAGGAGTACAGAAGGATGGGATGCAAACCCCACCCAAAGACGAATAAATTTTTAATTTTAGCATGAAGAGATTAAGTCTTGGTGTTTTTGTCTATGTTTTTTTTTAAAAATATAACCCCCGTAATAAAAATAATCTGTGTACACTACTTCCCATTATTATATATATATATTCTTTTATGCATATATATATGTATAAAAGAATTAAAACTCTACTTTTCGTTCTCATAAAAGTGAACATTTCAAATCAATAAATACTATAGTGTTGTATTCAAATCATGGAATTCCTGATAAAGCCATGCAAAAAAAAAAAGGTGCAATCTTGATCTACTTGATAGAATGTGTAATATGTTTATTAACACATAGTGGTAAGATTGGCCTAAGTTATAAGAAAACAAATATATATATATTTATATTTATGTTTTTCTTCTATTTGTAAATTGAAATGAGGATGCTGTTATTTTTTTTCTTACCTAAGAGGGACCAAGATAACCCAACAAAAGTTTAAGGCTTCAGAACAAGATTCCCCTAAAACGTTATTAAATCTTATTAATCTTACTCAATCGATACATAGGTTGCATTTTAATATTGTTGAAGTTATATTTATCAATTTAGAAGCAACGCAAAGACTTAATTTTTAACCACAGGTTGATGAACAAGAACGACACCTGAGATAACACTTCTCTCTAATAGCTTTGATACCAAATTCAAACTAACCATTTGAACTATCATTAACCCATTAAGGATCCAAGTTTAAATTATTTTTCTTCAAAATATGAAAATAAAATTAATATACAATCAACAATTAAAGTACGAAAAAAAATTAAAATTTTACTTTAAACTGAAAAATAACCAAAAAAATGTTTTAAAAATTAAAAATTTAATTTTCCGTTTTCGCAAAGCCGGTCTCCTATAATGGGTTGTTAATACAAAGATTTTAAACTTTCCCAAAGAAATATAAAACGCTGGAAAGCATTGTAAATTTCGACACTCTTAATGTAAACATCCAAAGAGAACCTTCAGCTCGTAAAGCCTTTCGGCTTGTCATTTTGCTCATAAACACTGTATCCCTCCCCCCCCCGTCCCACAGGAAACGAGGGGGGAAGGGGAGAGAATGTTCTTTACTCAGACTTCGCGAATCTTGGACAATGGTAAGAGATGGTATCTGTTTTTTCTTGAAGACGGAGAGGCAGAACCATATGTCTAAGGCAGGGGTGACCAACCTTTTTGGGAAGAGTGCCACTATATGATTAAAAGTTAGGTGGGCCACTTGCAGGGCGCCGCGTGGGTATTAAGCGCCCTTGTTCAAGTTGAAATTCGGCGCCCCTTTATGGGGTTCTGTTGCGCTCTTATAAAGTGCTGCAAATAAAATGTGAAATACTCATTTATAGTATTCGAAATTTGACTTTCGAACTGAAAAGCTTTAAAATTATAATATTAAAACACGTTTGTCTTATTATTTCTTTTTTTTTTTTAATTATTACATAAATTTTAAAAAACAAAGCAAAAATGATATAAAATTTTTAAAGTAAAATATAAAAATTAGAAAATATATTCAAATATTGATTCTCCTAGCTTTGCTCCTATCAATTCCTTTATAAATCCATAATTTCTCCAAAATTTCGCTCTCTATGGATATAATTGACATGTCCGATAATCTCTCCTGCGCCATAGTAGATCGCATGTAGTTTTTTTTTTAATTTTAAGCTTTGAAAAACTTCGTTCTCCAGAAGCCACCGAAACTGGCAGGGTTAAAGAAATCCGTAAATCTATTGCAATATTTAGAAATGTACCGATAAGATTGTTTTCATAAATATAATTCAAAACATCAATAGGTGACATATCCTCTTTGGTAAAAACATAGCAAAGATTTTATTTTTCAAAAAAATTTAATCCATCAATGTCCTTCTCATTAACATTTTTAGTATCCGTTAATTTTTTTGAGAACATGTTTCTAAAAAATATTTATTGCACTAAATAAAAAAAAAAATTTAATTTTCATTTCATTTACAAAATGTATGGTATGACTTTCTTTCAATATACTATTTGAAAGTCGAAAGCCCATTTATGTCATTTGCAACTAAATAAAAATTCAGGTAAAGAAGCTAATTTAACTAAAAACTTAGAAACAATATTTTTTTTCAGAAAAATTATTTTTCTGAATTTAGTGTGAAATTTTTTCTTCTTTCTGCTGATTCAAAATATTTAAGTAAATTAAACCAATATTAATACAAATTACTGAAAGGCATTTGTTATAAGCAATTGAAATATTGAAAACACACACTTCTCAGGTACATAATAATTATAAACATTTAATGAAAAAGCTATAATTATTAGAATTTTTTTTTATATTTGGAAATTGAAATTGTACATCAGAAATAGATATATCAAATTCTGCCCAATTAAAGGTAAGATTTATCTGGGATTTATAGAGATAAATAAAAAGGTGCTTTTTGAATTATTTTGTTAAGAAAGATAAAAGTTTTTCTTAATTTGTTAGACTGGACGTTACTAACCGAGGAGGTTTAAGGTAAAACCTAACTAAATTTATTATAGTTATTAACAATTTGTAACTAAAGCGTCATAAAAGCTTTGTTTTTACTCTCTTATTCTATGTAACAGGTACTAAATTTTAACTTTTATCTAATAAATGTTTAAAATTAACATGTATTTTTTAGTTTTTCATACAACACTTCACTACAGATAGAAAAGTAAGAGTGTTTTTAAAATAGCAGCAGCTACCACAGTATACCAACTATCCAAAACACATTTGAAGTTCATGAATTTGCAAAAATTCAATATTAAGTAAGCAAGGACCCAGATCGAAAAACATGACAAGTTTGAGATCCTCTGTTCTAAGCTATGGTGCTGACGCGTACTGTTTTTTATTTCATAACTCAATACAAATGTTATTTAAACTCTACAAAATATATATTGTGCTTACAGGTACTCAGCTACTCTCTTCTATAAACTTGCAAATTTTCTGCCTGTAAATTAATGTTTACATAGAAATTTTTAATAATTACAAACAACCTGATTACTGTGAATATTTAAAACAAATTCTGATTACAATTCATTAAAATTCCCTTCAGTTTAATTGTTAGAGGAATATCTAAAATTTTAATTTTACAATTTCTTTGTCATTTGGTTGAATTGTTTGGCAATGTTTGTAGGTTACTGCATAAAAAATTTACAAATTTAATGAAAATTTTTGCAATAATACTTATGTAAGAATATTTTTTGATCTTTGTATGTTTGAAAAGTTACATCGTATACATACCTTACAAAAGATAGTATCATTTTTTAAGAACTGTTATTTAACTCTTTTTTTTAAAAAAAAATAATATTGTGCAGATATAATGCTTGACATGAATTTTTTTTTTCGTAAAAGTTAATGTACATCACGTACTGTTCCATAACATACATAAAGCTCATTAACAATTTTTTGTAGTTTTTTCTTTTTTGTTTTATATTTGCTTATATTTAAGATATTAAAATTGTAGAATGTTCGAAGAACTGTTGTATATCAGTTGATTTTTTTCCAATGATACTCTACAGCTATGAAAAAATAAAATATCGTGTACATAAAATAAAAAATTCTCAAAAATGAAAAAAAAACTCCCCTTCCTCCTTTTTTTGTGATCTGAAGTAAATTTCAAATGCTTTACGATATGAGTAGGGTATTCCAGAGTAATACATTTCTCAAAAAGTAAGAATAATTTTAACACAAATGTGTGTATTTCAGTAACCAAATGTTCAGTGAATAATCTGGTTATGATAAATTTGAATTTTTAAATCTTTGTAGGATACAAGACATATACAGAGTTAAATTCAGAATATGATGAATTGTGCAAATATAAATCACATCACAAACGTTGTACAAAAAGGTAAATGAAATTTTCAACAAAGAATAATTCTACAAAATTAAGACAAAAAATTTCATATTAACCAGCCTTTCTATCATGTACACATGTTGTAAACATTAATTTACAATCAACTTTTGTTTCCTAATTTATTATGAAAGCAAATCGTTCTGTTTCTGAAAGATAGTTTTCTGTAGTATCACTTGAATCAAAAATATTTTACTGCATTTATTTTCATTATTTTTTTATAAAGAAAATTTAGAGAATTTATAAGTAAAGTGAATTCTAGACTGGAACAACGAAAGAATTTAGGTAAAATCCCTACAAATTTGAAATTACTTTCAACTGAATTGCGACGATTACAGTTATGTTGCACATTTTATATTTATATCTTAAATTTGGAAGAAATCGCAAATTCGACTGCCCTTGTGTATAGATATCCTGCTTAGATCTAAAGGAATTCATGATATCAAAAAGAGATACCAATTCATGATACAAATCATTCCAATTTCTGTTGTTACATGTTACAAATTCTTAGATTTTGAACACGTTCCGTATA
>BMAO01013799.1:0-21601 GCA_019973975.1 Trichonephila clavata
AAGGAATTATTATTCCTTCTTCCCTCTAACCCGGCTAGATGTGTGGGAGGAACTAATTGATCAGACGACATGATTCACTACAATTGTTTATTTGTCACAATATTCAAGACAGACACAATAATAATGCCATTAAGACAAATTTGATCAATACTTAGAGGACTAAGGTGAGACAAGATAGCGTGGGGATAATTATACGACCAGTCAAATATATTCCTACGATAACTTATACAAGCTCGTTTTACCTCGGACGTGCACTAACAATTTAACTCTCTACTTAAAATATGAGCCCAGTACCTGAATTCTTGCAATTCCTTATCCGTTAGACGAGACCTTGAACACTAACAGTTGACTTGAGCCCTTATTAGAGATTACAACTTCACATGTCGTACACTGTTTACGTACTACTGCGGATTGCTCGCTTCTCATTAATTCACTCCGCATCCGAGCTATCCTCACTTCAGTAAACTTCAATTCTCACTTTACTAATCTTCGATTCTCACTTTACTAATCTTCGATTCTCACTTCCCTAACTCCCTAAAACTCGCGAATGCAGAATATATATATGAAACTTAATTTGCATAATCACGTTTTCTTGTCTTCAGTGAAAGTTGGTTGAAAGAATTCTTGACCTAAAGTAATCCCCCAAGGAGTTAGTAAGAGAACGCGTATAGATCTGTCACAAGGTGACGAGGACGACACCTGATCTAGCACCCCTCCCCTCTCCAACTACTACACCACACCAACGGAAGGACATTTGAGCTTTGACAGATTTCACATGCATCGCTCCCCTACACGCTGGTCTTCAGCAGTACTAGACTCGAACTCATGACACGCCGGCCACGATTGCATTTCCTTACCACTAGGCTACCGTTGCCACACCTCAAGTAGAGGCTGATGCACCTAAATCCTGGATCTATTGTTAATCTGTCTCGGTTTGCGCTCTATGGCGCAAGTTTAGTAGCAATAACCATGAATTAGTGACCGCACGTCTTGAATTTGTCCACGTCCTCCAATTTGAGCCCTGTTACCACTGAAGACCTGCCGCGGTAGAGGGCTGATATGAACATTAATTAGTCAGGGCTCTAAGTCCTCACGTAGGAGTGATTTGGAATTTGAAGTAGATGAAGGGTTGCCAGCTCTGCCATCGTCCTCGTCACTTGACCATGGTTCAAAATTACGAAGTCCGTCGCCAATAGCCCTCGTTCTACTTATAGTGCAATGTTAATCAACCCCCACTCGCGTGCTATGGAAGTTCGGAGAGTGGGATTGTGAGCTGAGGCGTCGACCTTGTCACTAGACCATGTTGAAGATTGCTAGGTCTTGTCACCCAATAGCTCTCATGTAACTTCAAAGTACGAACTTTTTAAACAGCCCGTCATTCAGTTAACTCCAAATCTTTTTGTGGTGCACCGGTGTTCTGGAAGAGAAATGGAGTCTCAAAATTTACGATATATAATGTGTGAGTTAAAAGGGAGGTCCGAATGTTCAAATGCTATCTTCATCACTTGACCATCCTTCAAATTGTAAGAACCGTCACCCTAGTGTTATTGTGGAACAACTCAGAATTTATATAAAATTATTATAACTAGACTCAAATGCAACAATGGGTAGTCGCCTACACAGACCTCGCGTATGGAAGGGGCGGGTATGTTTTTAAAAAAGCGTGTAGACGAAAGCGTCGACGGGTTAATTCTACGACACAAAATCAATAATCTTCTGAGTGGGTGAGCCCCCCAAACCGACACTTGCTTTGTTGATATTAAAAGCAGTAACAAAGTACGTCATTACCTCATTTTCATGCAGTTCCATACCTTCGTCAATGAACCAAAGTGTAATTTAACAAAACCTTAATGTATCAAACTAATATACAGTCGACTCTCGATAATTCAAACTTTCGATAATACGAACCTTTTACTAATTCGAAGTATATGCTCAGTCCCTAGATAAACCCTTGATGTTTCGAACTAAAAACATACGTTTTTGCACTCAATATTTCGAAGTAAAATATGTGGCTGACCAGACTACTATACGCTATAATTCGAAGTTAGCGTTTAACTCGACAATTCGAACACTCCACTGTCACCTGCAGTCTGTAATAAACAGGTTGGAGCTTAAAAGTTTTGCGTTGTGTTGTCTCTATGTTTCTCCCCTGTAACGTAGCCCCTTTAGCGTCCATCTGTTTTCTACCCTTCTTAGAGTTTTCCGATTCCTCGGCGAAAAGACGCTTATTGTTTTCATTCATTTAAGTGGACAATAGACCAGTTGCACTTGTTGTCAGCCGTCCATTTCTTTCGTTTAACACGTGACTTTGCTACACGTGTGTTCAGAAAGGATTTTCCGCTATTTTGGAAGAAGAGATGCGTAAGATTGTGTATGAATGTATGAAATGTATTCTTTTAATACTGACTTTTAACTTCTGTAAAATATTTATACTGTATAATATGTACTTTTTAAAAAATACTTTAATATAATTTTATACAAATGTACAATTGTTGTTTTATTGTATCGTTTCAAATTTAAATGTGTTCGAAAAAAAATTTCTCTTTGTGTATTTGAGAATTTTTTCTACCCTCTTGATAATTCGAAGTTATTCATTGTCCCTTTAACTTCGAATTATTGAAAGTCAGCTGTATTTGCCTAAATTATTTTTTTCATATACTTTTCTATACTCTCACAAAAATTTGAAATCTCTAAGTTTTAAAAAAAAACAGAGTTGTGATAAATTTTACGTTTTTTTTTATTATTATTATTCACATCCCAATGACGAATCAAAACTTTATGGTGACTTATCTCAGAAAGATGAAATAACTAGTTTGTCTTCATTTAAAATGCGCTGTGGCTTTTTTTTTATTGTACGTAATACTTGGGAATTATTTTCACTTGTTGCTATTAGTACATGGAACAAAAGCTGGTATGCATTTTTCGATCAAAGCAATACTTATTTTTTAAAAAAATAATTGAACTTAAAATGTACACATTTTGCGAGGAATTTTCAATAACCATTCATAAAAAGAAGTAGTGTGCGAATACCAATCATGTTATCACAAAAACTCATAACAAACTTTTGTTATAGATAGTTTGACGTACGTATAAATAAAATTCTATACAAGTGCATGAATTTTGTGGTAGGAGTAGTATTTTAAAATCACTTTATAAGGTTAGCTTTTTAGGTAATTTTGAGCACAAAAAATCTGTTTTATATCATGCATATACACATAGAAGGAACCAAAAAAATTATGAAAATCATTAAATTAAAAAAAATTTGTGTAAATCATCATGTTCTCTTAATTAATTTTTTAAAAAAATGCCATCAATTTGTTGCTTTAAACATACATAAAAAACGTTTTTGCTGTATCGAATGAGTTTTTAAAACAAAAGTTCGATTATGCGATTTCTTGCCTTTCTAAAACCTATTAAGTGTCAAAGATAGTTTTTTAATGGATTCTTAAAAAGTTCCGTTCGAACTCTCTTCACACAAATTGCCCGAAGATCCATTCCGTGTCCTGAAAATTCGAAGCTCATTTGGGATGATTTGGCAAGGGAGTAGGGGGAAGGGAAATTTCACTTTAGTGTGGACAATTTGCAGACACATTAAAATACGATTCGATAGCTTCACTTAAAGGGGCGGGGTCATTTAGAAGGGAAGTCACTTGATTTGCTGAGTAGGACTGTTTTTGAGTTTGATTGATTTAAAAAGAGTGGCCTTGTCATTAATTAAAAAAAAGTTAAAATAATCAGTATTATTAATTTTATTTCTGTATTTTTTATGTAATTGTCATAAGTTTTTCAGTTTTAACATTACAATACACCTTAATAACCCAGTTATCATCGTCTCCAGAGTAACGTGTTTGTGTTTCCCGCCACACAGCTGTGAATCGGTTTCTTTTGTGGAAATGATCATCACACGTGCAATGACATTTGCAGTTTAAAAAATTGCGCAGTCTTGTCTTGGATATCGTCCTGGCAACATTTTATACCGCGAGGGACCTCTACTCCACCCACGAACCGGATGTAACTCGAAGCTAAAGACGCTGACCCCGGTCATCCCCGAGATCCTAGAGAGGGCAGAGAGAGAGAACGGGAGATGGTCTGAAAACTTCACTGAGAACGGACGCAAAAACTCCTCCCGCTGAAACAACAGAACTTGGACTCTAATAATCAAAATTAGTGTTTAATAACTCAATGTATAATCAATAAATAATATCTGTGACGTAAATAAACGAGATATTTAAAATCAATATCACGCTACCTTTATTTATTCTAACGTCACGCCATTTTCGTCGTTACAGGATGTTCAAATTGTGCTGCTGGTTTGAGTTCTGAAACCACAAAATACTTGTCTTGCTTAACAACTGGAGTTGTCGGATAGAGCCGAGTTGAAATGATTGCAAACTCGGGGCCAGTGTTTTTTCTGTCGAGTCGTCAGTTCGTGTCCTAGTATCGCTAAAGACCGATCGCGAAGAGGGGAAAGTTCGATGCACTTTAATCTGTCGAGGCCCGAAGTTCTCACGGGGTTGTGATGTAGGAATTTGGAGAGTGGGGTATCATCTCAGATATCGTCCTTGACGTTGGTTCAGAACTGCGATGTACATTGCCAACAGCCTCCTGTTGCTGTTAAGTTTGACGTTAATAAACAATTGAGCTGTTAAACTATATGATTAGGGGAGGAGGTTGAACTCTAAGTAGAACTGTGCCTTAAAATTATGTCGGAGGTATCGAAGTGTAGTGTAATGTGCTACTTAGGCGAGGTCCTGTACAAATAGGCTGTCGTCCTCTTCGCTCCAAAATTGCTAGGTTCGTCACCAACAGCCTTCATGTTGCCTTACTGAGATATTAATGAACAAAAACTAGGGTTGGGAGTTCGAGTCCTTATACCCACCGAAGACCCTTCAATCGAAATAATGTAGGAGAGGGATTGCTTAACGTGTTGTAGAATTCGGAAAAGGGAAATTTTATTCAGGTGGTGTCCTCTTCATCTCGGGATGGTCTCTGTACCCTAATGGCCATGGTCACAAACTCGTAGCTGGTATTGCCGAGTCACGGGTTCGAGGGCTTATGTCATTAAAGACCCGCCGTGTAGAGAGGCTGGTTGCAGCTATGGTCACGATCTCGTGGAAGACGTGTCAGAAGTTTGAGTTCGCACTGAAGACCCGTCGTGTAGAGAGGCTGATACATAATAAATTTGTCGTACCTCCTCCCTTTTGTACCTCCTGTTGGTGTAGTGTGGTAATTTAGAGAAGGATGCCAGCTCAGGTGCCGTTCTATTCACTTGACCATGGCTCAAAATTAAGTAGTCCGTCGCCAATAGCTCTCGTGTTGCTTACGGTGCGACATTTATAAACACTGATTCGCTCATTGTGACATGTTGAAGATACGAGGTAAAATAGAAGCTCGAATGTTGTTCCGGTCACTCGGCAGTTGTTCAAAATTATATTTTCCTCTCTTAAAGATGCATTAGTGCGCCGCTATTTCGAAAAAATTAATGGCTTTTTCGAGGTAAATCTGTCAAATTATTAATCTAACAAAATGTTTATTTTTTCATCCAAAATATTTCACATCTCTGCCTTTCCTTCCTCAGTAGCTTGACACCCCAGGGTGGGCCTTGGCCTTCTCAAAAAGCTTTTTCCAGGCCAGCCTTATTCCTGCTAGTGCTCTCCAATTCTTAGTTCTCAAAACTAGGAGATCTTTTCCATCTCAGAATTGGCCTTCCTTTTCTCCTGCCAATTGGTTGGGCATTGAAGACTTTTTTAGTAGTGCGGTCTTCGCCCATTCTGACAACGTGGCCTGCCATTTAATTCGTTGTACTCTGATGAATTTTACGTCAGATTCTTTATATGAGTGATAGAGCTAAAGAGGGAACGAAGCACCAGATATCATCAATCCAATACTGTTGAAAGACACAGTTACCGAGGTGGTGGAACAATGGTTTAGGCAGGTATCTCATTCGGCGGTCACATTGACCTGCGTGTGTTCCAGGGAGGACCTCTGACTGGTCCTCGGGGTGAGATTCTTGATCTATATGTTCGCCCGTATTTCAGTGCAATTGGCATTCTGGTGGTTGATAATGCACGATCTCGTCGAGCTGTAATTGTTGAGGAATATCTTGAGGGTTTTGGTTTGCAGTGAATGGAATGACCAGCTCGATCTCCAGACTTAAATCCGATAGATTATCTTTGGAACTATCTTGGTAGACAGGTTGCTGGGGGGGGGGCTTTAAGTCCTCCTTCAAGGTCTTTAGGAGAGCTTGAACAAAGCTTACTCCGTGTGTGGACTTCGCTTCCCATTTTGGTAACCGACAGCTTAATTGACAGCATGGAAGTTCAATGCGGCCAATGCATTCAAGCTAAATGTGAGCATATTCCTTATTAAAACCCTCTTTGTTATGTTTCTATGACATTTTACCACATAAAACTGTGATTATTATTGTTTCAAAGAATGGACTTTTCTAGCGAGGTTCCTTTTTTTTTTGTTGTTGTAAATCATTTTTGAATTTTGTTTTGTAAACTCTATCTTGCAGTCAATACATATCTGTTTTGTGCACATGTCATCCAAATTTGGTGTTTATACATTCATTCATTTGTAAATAAGCCAATAAGGCACAAAAAAAAAGGTCGTTCCTTAACTTTTGGAGGCCAGTGTATTTGGTCTTATTGACTTTCAGTCCCATCCTGAGGGCCTCTTTCTCTAAAGATAAGAAGGCTTGTCTTAGTGCGGTGGGTGTTAGAGCAATGATATCAATGATTTTACATCTAGCGTATAAAAAAGGAGGATCCTTCATCCTGAAGGATAATCCTTTTTAAAGGAAGTGTCAAACACATTACTCGCAGCGGCAGACATCTCTCCGTACAATCAACGTGAAACGCGTAACATATTCATTATGTAAACCCTTAACTAATCACCGTTTGTGCAGTATGATTGTTTTATTTCGCCACAGGAAGAAGGGGACATCCACACTTAAACAGTTAATATCCGCTGCACGCACACGCACTTATAGCGTGTCAGCACGCCATCCAAACTTGACAACTTGGCTTCTAATGGGGCAACATTGTGAGCGAAACAATCTCGGAGTGCAGTTATCTTCATCAGCTCTTCGTCCATTTTAAGGGTGAGAGAAAGCGTTAACCTGGCCTAAAGTGTTGTTTTGCTTATGGGGAATGTTGAGCAACAAAAGAAGCTTTGATTGTGACAATTTACTTGCGTATTCAATTGTTTTTTAAAGTTTGGGAAGATTATGGAGTCGATGTGTGGAGTTGCGTCCTAATTCTTTTTAAAGTTATTTAAAATAAGAATTGAGTTCTATTTAGTTTTGGGTTTAAACTATTGTTCGTGCGATTTTTTTAAAGAATAGGAAGGGATCTAATCGGTTAAAATATATGTTTCGCGTATTATTGGTGAGTTAAGTGGAAAAGATTTTGGAATTTCTCTTTGAAACATTGTGCGAATAGTTGATGTGTTTTAAAATTGTGCATTGTATTTTCGTTTTCTTACACAACAAAAAATTTAAGGGGACACAGTACGATTCAATTGACAAAAATCGGTCAAAAATCAAATCTAATTTTTTTAGCCTAAATTATTTTTATATACTTTTCTACAAACTCACAAATTTTGAAAGCTCTAAGTTTAAAAAACGCAGAGTTGTGATAACTTTTACGTTTGTTTTTATTCACATTCCGGTGGCACAAATCGAAACTTTAAACTGACTTTATCTCGAAAAGATGAAATAACTAGTTTGTCTTCATTTAAAATGCCAAGGTTTTTTTTCTATTGCGTCTAATACTTGGAAATTTGTTTCACTTGTTGCTAATAGTACATAGAATAAAATTTGGTGTGCATTTTTCAATCAAAGCAATACTTATTTTTTTTAAAAAAAGTAATTGAATTTATATAGAATTTACATTTTTTAAGGAATTTTCAATAAGCATTCATAAAAAGAAGTATTGTACGAATACCAATCGTGTTATTGCAAAAACCATGCCAACTTTTGTTATACATAGTTTGACGTACTTTAAACCAAACTTCATATATGTATGTTAATTTTTGTTGGAGGAGTAGCATTTTAAAATCACTTCTTAAGTTTCAAGTTTTTTCCTAAAAAAAGTTTAAATGGTTAGTTTGGAATTTTGAGCACAAAATCTGTTTTACATCATACATACATATAGGAGGTAACCAAAAAAATTATGAAAATCATTAAATTTTTTAGAAAAATTGTGCAAATTGTACCATATCTCCTTAAATTCTGGTCTTTCTTTTTTTTAAAGCTGCTATTGCATTGAACAAGAAAACGCAAGTGTATTAATACTCTTTAAACTGAAGATTCCAGAAAATTTTGTGACTAAGGTTGCCAAGTGCTCATGGTCGCGAACTCTTAGTCGGCATTCACGAGTCGAAACCTAGTGCTACTGAATACCCACCGTGTAGAGGAGCTGATGCACTTTAAATCTGTCGAGACTGAGAGTTCTCCCTTTGGTGTTGTAACGGATCTATTCGCGTTCTTCCTACTAAAAGTCCTCTTGGGGAAATATTGTGTCTTTAAAAATTATTCTAGGGCCGTGGGTAGCCTAGAGGTTAGAGCATCGGATGCCAGACCGTAAGGCCTGGGTTCGATGCCCGATGTCACCAAATACTCTCCGAGTACACACGGAGTACGTGCTCGTTAAATCAGTGGGTCCGAAAGTCTTGTGGGTGGTCGCAGCAACCACGGGTGCAAGGGACCTGAGAATATTTCCCTTCCCTCCAGTTCCATGCTTAAACTGTGGAGGTGGAGATAGGTGGTGTCACCATCTGTCGTGTATAAACCGAGCCAAATTGTACTGTCACCTGCACGGTGCTCAAAGCTAAAAGCTAATGACAGGCGTACACCTAGCCCCTTGCCACGATGAATTTCGTGGGCCACGATCTGACACCTTCAGACAGGTGGCATTAAAAACAACAACAACAAAATTATTCTATTAAAAACCTTCCTCCGAAGAGAAGAAGATGTGATGATGTAAATCAAAACTTGTATATAAAGATTAAACTTTCGAGTTAGATAGAGAGAGAGATTAGACTGTGGCACGGGCCGTCCATTACGGTGTGGAAGTTAGGAGGACAGGGTACCAGCTGAAGTGTCGTCTGCTTCAACTTACCGTGGTTCAGAATTTTCGAAAGACCTCGTGTTTACCCATGTGCTTTGTAAATGAAAGTTTTTGCAAAAAGCTAAAGTTGGCAACAGCAAAGCGCATGAACTGATTTGACTGTAAACACGTGATTGAAGTTATGTGGTTATGACGTCACTTCAGAGTTTGGCTCATTATAAAGAAAGTGGAATTTCAAATATATTTTAATTTTTTTTAAAATATTGCTATACATAAAGAACATAAGAAAATTTAGGCTAATGTTTAAAAAATATTTGGCTAGGTAGTTTTAAATAAATGTTCCACTTCGATGACTAAAAATATTCAGAAATAATGCTGTCGAGGAACTGTATATTTTATATTCGTTTGTTTGTCTTGAATTAATTTTTTTTGTAGACTAAATTATAGTTCATTACGGTATCTGACTTCCCTAAAATTGTGAACTTCGCCAAAAATTGCAAAAAATTTTTGATTTTATTTTATAGGCCATCTTATTAGCTTTATAAAAATACCAAGTGTTTTTATTTTCCGTTCACTAGAACCAAAACTACAAGTGTTTTAGTAAAAGCAGATGCCATTACTTTAAGCAAGATGCCATACTTTAAAATGCGTTTTACTCGAAATGTGTGAGTTTTTTTTTTTGAAAATGCTCAAACGGGGACAGCGATTGCTAAAAAAATTTTAAAAATAATTAAGTTAAATTTTTTGTGTATGTTCTGTATAATAGTAAAAGTGTTTTAACCTTCAGATTTATCAATTGCTCTTTTATTATAAAATTTACAGTCCCTTGTGGGAAAATAATCACTGTTTTTTTAAACAATTTCAAATAATAACTAAGATAAAGTGCTCTAGTTTCTGTAAAAATTCAAATATCTCTTATCCTGAAGGTCATTTCAAAAAGGAATAACATAGCAACCCATCCAAATTGAAAAATTGAAAATTTGTTTATAAACTTTTGGTACAGAATGGGCCGCGTTTATGTTATTTTTTGTACATTTATACCCATCCCTTCCCATTTTAGTAATAATAATTTCTTTATCTCTTCTTAATTTTAGCCCATTTTTCTAAAAATATACTAAACAAATCTAAAAACAAAAAAATATTGTCGCTAGTAGTTGGATACCTCAAAACCTTTTAATGTCTCTCAGCTAATCAATAGATGTTTAAGCATTACAGCTTCTTGAAAGCATAAGATTGTCTTTCTCTTGAAAATTTGTTTTCAAATAATTTTAGTTCGATAGAAAAGAATATCAATTTTTAATTTACAAATCCTTTTGAAATTACAGTTGTTTATATGTTCACTCACATTAACAATGTAAAAAATATTAAAAATTCAAACATCTTTTAAAAGCATTTTTTAAGAAGAAATCCTTTTTCGTATATAGCAATTAAAATTCGTAATTACTCTGAAAACTTTTTTTTATCGACAACTTCAAATGAACTTGAAAGATTCTTAACGGTCGAATTATTTTTCTTCTAATTCTAATGGTCTGAATTATTTCTGTTTCTCTAGATAAAGAAGTAAAAGAATAAAATCGAAAAGTAATTTCGGATAAAGCTTCTCTCTTTTCTATTTTATTTCTCGGATTTATTTTTTGCTCTGAGACTCAATTTGTGCTAAGCGAAAACAATCTTTATGATTCTTTAACAGTTCTCCATTTCCGAACGAATTTCCATATTTCTCAATTTAAACATTGAGCGAAAAGTTTAGTGTTGTGGATAATTTGAAATCGCAGCAGAAAAACGTGATTTTTCCTTTAAAAAAAATAAATAAAAATGTGCATGTGACAATTTCCAGAATTTACATGCGTAAACGATTTACACCTTTTCGATCGCCGAGAAATTTCTTTTTTTTTTTTTTTACTTTTTCAGTTTAAGTATTTTTGGAATGAAAGTAGGCTTAGCAAGATTCTATATTTGACATAGATTAGCGAATTCCGAACAAATTTGAATATTCTTTTTCTGTTTTGCTTATTAAAATTTTTTTATTATTATCAACAGGTTAAAAAAATAAAGCAGTTCTTTTTAGGCTGCAGTGCTTTTGAATTATTCTAAGAAATCATTAAATCTCAGAAAAGTTCGATTTTTCAACAACACAAATAAATTTCAAACTGAAAATTGTGCACTTTGTGAAAATAAAGAACTTTCCAAAAAATACAAATACAAAAATGCAAATAACTATTTATTAAAATTAAATTTTACTACCGATGGTGTAATTTTTATCGTTAAATTTCATTGAATGAGATATATTTCGAAGTATGCTATTTATATATATAAGTAATATTATAATTTTTTGGTTTATTTGTTTTATTTATACCATTGATGTGGAAGTAGTTTTGTATTACTTATTTTATGGGTATAATTAAAATGAAGGTTTTATTTTGAAATTCTTGTTTTGCAAATATAATTAAAATGAATTTTAAAAAAAACTTATGTTATTTAACATGTTTGTGTTTTCGAATTTCTTATTTTACATTCATATTTAATACGATTGATTTTTTTTAATTACTCAATCTCATGGGTTTTGATATTTAATTGAATTTTTCAGACACAAGGACATTTCGTTTTAATAAAACTATATATTATTGAAAAGAAAAGAAAAGAAAATTAACTTACATTTAGTTTCAGGAAATAAATATTAAACAAGATTATTTTAGATATATTATAGTTTTATTGTTATGTCATTTATATATCATAATGTATTTTTTAATTATGAAATAACTGTTTTTATTTATCTTATTTATTTTATTGAGTATTTTAACTAGAGCAACATATTTTGTTTTGATATGACAATTATGGTGATTGACTGCCTTAGGAACCGTGACTTTGAAAAGCGTATAAATGAATGTTTAGCGCGTTTTTCAAGTAGTGGAACAAAAGTGCTATTAGGACGCAAGTTTCGTCCGCGCCTTCGTTTCATATTTTGTCGTACCCTTTTCTCAGCCAATAAGCAACCAATTGACCTCGGGTTTTCGGCATTGGGTCGCATTTGTGCCCTATATGAGCCGAATCATATTTAAATTTTGCCATAGTTTTCCCGAATTTCGCTAGTCCGAGCTTTTGTAGCTTCTGTAAAAAAAAAAATTTTTTTTAAACTTTTTTTATAGTGCTGATACAGATTTGTGTCATTATTTCTTTTCAACTCAATAGTAGTACATTTAGAGGAGTGGTACAGTACTACTTTCTGTTTGTAAAAAGTTCATTAGTTGCATTATTGTAAAATACAACATGTGAAAAACGCGCTAAAATTACATGGCCATGCCAATGATTGATATCTTGTTTGATATTTAGAGTCGAATCAGAATATACATAAAAAAATTGTTTTAAAAATATTCTCAAAAGAAATTATTTAGATACAAAGTTTTGGCAGAAAATGAATAGATAATACAATAATGTTACTGTTATTGTCACTAATGATGACTGATCGGCAAAGGCCAGATCGAGGCCCACGAAATTCCTCATGTCAAAGGGCTAAGGGAGTCCTCTTGTAGCCGTAGCTTTGTGCACCATACAGACGACAGCATGATTTAGCTCGTTTCCACCCTAAATTTGAGAGAGAACACCCTGGGGGTTGTCAGGCGCCTCCAACCTCTCTTCCCCTTCCACCAACCTCACGAGAGGACTAGCGGTTTGATGGCTATTTAGAGTACCCCCATACCGAGAAAGAGAGAGCACTGTCCATTTTCAAACATCCATGCTTTCTCCAGGATTTTAACCCAGACCCTACAGCACAGAAGTCAGCGTCGCTAACCACTATACTGGATGGGCGACAAATATAATAATAATATGATTACCGTAAAATCTGGCGTATAACGCCCACCTATACTTTCAAGCTGCCTTTTTTTAATTTTTAGGTATATTCGCCGTATTACGCGCACCCCTTTTTTACGAAGAAACTTCAAATGCACTTATGCAATGCTCTTACGTTTAGAAGTTAAACATTCGAGATATTATCGCATTCTTTTGAAAAAATAATATACTACAACTCTTTAAGTCCATAAAGTAAGTCATTTCTTTTAAATAGACAGTATTTTGATGTATGTTGAAGTCTAAATTTTTTTCTGTTTGTCTCTTTTTTTTTATTTTTAAAGCTGTCATTTTTATATCCGGCGTATAACGCAAGCCCGTCAATTTCGATCTTATTTTTTGAGTTAAAAGTGTGCGTGATATGCCGGGTTTTACGGTATATAATAATAATATTTAGCCTATGTATAGTTAGGACTTCTATATGAAGACTAAACAAGGAATTTTAAAAAATTAACATTTTTTTTCAGTTATGATGAATTGAAATAATAACGCGTGTATTTTGTTAAAATTTCTCTAGTCCGATGTAATAAAATATGAATAAATCGACTTCTAAATTATATATTTCAAAATTCCTAGTTCAGGCTTTGTATAGAAGCCTTACATATATATAGGCAAAATATTATCATTATCCAAGCATTTTTAATAAATGTTTTAAAAATATAATTTTTTCATATTTTTTTTTTTTTGCCTAAAAATTGCATTTAAGTAATTTTTTTTGTTATAATATTCTTAAAATAATTTTATATGTAATGTTAAATGACATTAAATATTAAAAAATATCCACATTTATGCGCTTTTTAAAAAATACAGTTTCAAATGCAGTATGTTACAGTAGTAGTCAGCAGTTAAAAGATTGATGGAAAAGTGTTACATGACAGGAATGAAAAACCTTTAAAAACTTCGCTGTTGGTAATTTAAAATATATGATATAGAAAATCGCAGGTGCAAAAAGGTGTCTTTATTTAATAATTACTTTTGTATAAAATAATTAACATAATTTTTGAACTCTCTATTGTTATTTTTAATTTAATATTATCTTCGTTATTGACTGATATAAAATGTAAAAAACGATATTTTATTTTAACAAGAACAATTAGAACATATTAAGATTACGGATTAAGAAATAGTTTTAAGACCAAGCATAGGAATAATATTAAATAAAATAATTAAACATATTAAAAGCTTATTTTATGTATAAAAATATAACGAAGATTTTTTAAATATTATTTTCGTTCAAATTATATATTTTTTTCTTTCTACATTTTTACAAGAATTGTGTTGCTTAGATATCGTCGCCTCGGTCGCTTAGTAGTTAATTGCAAAAATTTCGGCGATGTTATTTAAATATCGAAATTCGTTAGATTGATGGTGTATAAATGGATTTTTTGTTAAATTGTTCTGGAAGTTCTTTTTAAATGCTGTAATTTTACTGCGAATTCTAATGAAATGGTTTTATTTTTTAGCCGAGGAGAGCTAAGCACGTGTTGGTTTATTTTGTTGTCCGGATCGGTTTTTATCGATGGGTCCATGTATCTACCAAGAAGCAGGTAAATCTTTTTTTTATATTATTGGACATTCATTTTTGGGGGGGGGGGGGAATTTGTATATTTACTACAACTTCTTTGCAGATTTGTTTCAAAAAACAATATCTAAACGCAGGAAAATTGTGTTAACAGATAGCAGGATTCCAACAATTCATTTACAAAAAATTTACTATATCTAGTACATTTTAATTGTTAAAAACCTAGAATATAACCAAAAATTAACACAAAATGGACGTTAACATTGCAGCTGTTTTTAATGCCAAAATGACTATTATTATTTTTATTACATAAACGATTTTTAGTATAAGCAAGAAATCCGCAGTAATTTCTTGAGCATTGCTTTAGAAATTTTACTTAACCCGACACTTAAAGCGCAAAAAAAAAAAAAAAAAAAAAAAAAAAAAAAAACCTTTAATTTTACGCGCGGGGTATCTCATACCCAAGGTGTTTACATTCTGTTTTTACGTAAAATTTGCATACAAAGGAGAAAAAAGGGGAAAAAAAGTCGGAAATATATTATTTTAATTACACTTTTCACACGTAAATTTAGTTTTTCTGTTCTTTTTATTAGGGTGTTCAGTACATTATTTATACATTCATTTTGCCTTCGTCGCGAGTGAGTGCAATGTTTTCATTCGATTTTATTTTCTTAAAAATTTCTAAGAAGCATTGCTTGCTGGTTTCTGAAAACTTAATAAAATAATTTCAGCATTTATTGCCACAATGTTCAACAACACAAAAAAATGTTATCATAGGTTAACCATTACATTTTCTAGCCATTGAATATGATGTGGTCATTTTATCAAGGACGATAATTGCTCCCTAAATTAAATTATTTGGATAGATTTCAGTAGAGGAATCGTACTTGCTATTATACTCTTCATCATTCGATTTTTCCTCATCATTCCCGCACAGAATCTTTCTTCAACTGAAAGTACTCTTATACTATATCTATTACATACTGTGTCTGTTAAATTACTTAAGTATCACATTTCTTTATCATAACTACAATAATGCGCCATTGCATAGGAAAGATTTTAAAGCGCGTTCATTCATTTAGAACTGTAACGACGATTCTCGCGCCGGGTATGATATTTCCGAAGAGGCGGTGTCCAAAATATACCTTTAGAATTCGCCTACAAGCTAAGGCCCCTCAAAGGATATTACCTCAAAGCCAGCTAGCTACACGAGAAACTATTCATTTTTCGAAAAAGGTTTAGATGGAGTCTTGAAAAAAGTTTGGCGGTGGGTATGACATACCCTGCGCGTGAAGTACAGAGTTAAATTCGGAATAAAAAAAGTGGGGATACAGAGTGTCATCACATGTCTTTTATCTAGGACGCTTTGAAGGGAAAAAAACAGTTACAACTACCTCAAATTTCCATTTTTCAGCAGCTAGATGTTTTTATACAATTTTCTAAAATTTGCTTTTCTTTCAGCAATATGTTTTGGCAAAGACAGATGAACTTTAGATTCAAACAACTTTTTTAATTTGAATTCTTTATGAATTATTTTATAGTGCCAGAAGACATTCCTAGTTTCGATGCAATGAGTTTTTGAGTGGCAGGATTTTCGTTTTGGATCAGAGAGACTTCACTTTCTTGATAATTACCTGCATTTGAACTGGATGAGATTTCGCGATCATATTTCCATCTTTACTCTCAGCTAGACGTTTTTTTTCTGGCCGAATTTGATACATGACAAAAATCTTTTTTTTTTTTTTTTTTTTTTTTTTAATGCAATAACCGAGACTTTTACACAGCTTTGTAATTTGTTGATAAGAATATTTCTCTTTGGAAAGCGCAATTACGTAACCTTCGAGTCATCTATCAGTTTTAGGAGTCATTTTTCAAAATAAATCTTTTCTATCCAATCAAAAGAAAACATTAGCAGACGGATACTTTGAAGTTGTCAAAGCTTTATCTCAAATTGCAAGCGAGAAAATAAATCACAAAATTGTTTCCATAAATGCGAACGTCCATCTGTATGCATCTAGTATTTACGCAAGCACTAGACACAGAAATTCACAACACAAGCAAGTAGACTGTAAAACACACACACACACTGAATTTTATTTACAAAACATGCACTATATAAAGGAACAGGCACGACACCTATCGATGACATCATCAAAAGAAAGGCGGGGCGTTAACATCTAGTACGACGTGGAATGCTGTTAGTCACAGAAAATCTTTTAATTTTTTAATTAATAATTCACCGATGAGCTATTTTTTGGATGCAGAGAAATATCTGCACACTTTTGTTCAAAGTATTAAGGCTATCGCTAATTTAGAACAACATGTGTAAAAAACACAACAATTATCTGAAAAACATTGCAGACTAACATTTCATCTAACGACAAAATAAGTTGATATTTAGTTAAACCAAGTCACATTATAATAAGATTTTTTTCTTTATATAGTAGAACGTCGTTTATTCGAACGTTTATTATCCGGAGCGTCAAATATCCGAACCAAAGTCCGGATACGTTTTCGAACAGTGCAATGCTCAACGGTTGCTTCCTGTGAGGCCAAAAGTGACAAGAAAACCCAAGGTGAGGGACATTTGGGGGATTTCAGCTGTGTGTGATTTGGTAAACATCTACGCGGAATATTAGGTCAATTTGTTTCCAAGTGAAGGGGTGTATACGTGCTATTTTGTGGAGTTTTGTTGATGTAGAAACCTGGAAGGCATGCGATGCAGAAGACTGTGGATTTCAAATGCTGAATGATGACGAGATTGGGACTTCCGTGCAAGAAGAATCCGACTCGGTCGACGTTGAAACGGATGAAGACAAGGACAACAACAATGGAAGTCGCAAATGCTGACGCGTTTTTTGCGTTAGAGGCAGCTATGGAGTGGTGCGAACAACCATCAGAGTGCTGTCCTACTCAACTACTACGGCTGAAGATAATCAGATACCTTGCATTGAAAAACGAAGGTGTACAACGGTACAGCGAAAAATAAGTGATTATTTTCCACAATCAAGGTAAAATTGCGACATTTTGCACCCATTTTGGCTTTTTCTTCAAGCACGTTTCCCGCATGGGATGACTTTCAACATTTGTATAGTGTCCAGTATCATGTACTGCAATAGATCGCATTCGGTTTTCGGTTATCCGTACAATCACGTATCCGAACGGTGTCCGGCCCCAATGGATTCGGATAAACGACGTTCTACTGTATTCCATTTTCTAAAAATAGAAGCATTTGAAAATTGATTTATTTCATTTAATAGTAGTAGTGCTAAATTTAGGCTGCATTAGTAAAAGTGAAAGAACGACTTAAAACTACTTTCAAAATAATTCCTTTTAGATGCATCTTGAACCTTATTATTTTATATAATGACAACATGGATATGCATTTTTTGATGCAGCACACATTTTATTCGCTACGACAACTTTTGTGAAGAAAGCTATTTTGCATTTAAATTCATATTTGCATATATTTAATATTCTAGTGTGGACATTTTAAAAAAAATTTAATGTATTTACGTGAAATTGTGATTATGAGGAAAGATAATATTTAGAGACCACATATTGTAAAAATAACAAAATTGATTGTGACTCGCTGTTAAAGAAATTTGGTTTTTATGTATTATTCTACAAATAACTTCAAAATATTCCATCTCTGATTTTAAAATTTGAATAATTTTACGATTACTTTCACCCTAAAAGAAATCAGACGAGCTTTTTTGAAAATATTCCTTGAATATCTGAGTTACTTTTATTTTTTATCCGTCTTCCATGCTTTGTTGATGTTCTTCACACAATTAAATGTAAATTTCCCATTCTTATTTAAAGAAGGGGAAAATCGTTTGGTGAAAACATGTGTTGCCAGATCTGGTCACGCTTCACATCTCTTCCAGTATTCATGTCAAATTTTTGTTTATCTTGACACGTCTTACGTCAAATTATTCAGAAATTATTTTTTATTTTATTCTTATACTTGAATATGTAAAATAGATTCTAAAATTTTAGTTTTTCTATTTAACTATAATTTTGACTAGAATGGGAAACGTATTATTTGTATTACTTTTGAGTAATTTTATTCCTTTCATATATTGACCGAAAAGTGCATTGTACTTTTTAGATTCTGTACTTCGCTTGTGTTTTTAAAATGCTAATGTGGATAATAAAAATAATTCTAAATTAAATGATTTAAAGTGTTTTTTTTTATTTTTAACATTTATAAACCCCGTGCACCACGCAATGTATAACACGGGGTATACAACACAGACAGAAGAAAGGATTAAAACACAAACATCCATGCCTTCTCCGGGATTCGAACCCAGTCCCTACGGCACCGCAGTCAGCTTCACTGACCACTATACCGGATGGGCGGCATTTAAAGTGTTGGTCAAAAATCTTTAAAATATTTATCAACTATATGCAAAATACGAGCTTGGAGTTTATTTTATTAAGGCATATAAGTTCCAACTTGTAAAGAAAGGGAGGTATAAGTATTGATAGTAAAAATGGTACAAATTTCGAAGTTCTTTAAATAATTTTATTCCAATTAGAATTCTTTGATGTTTTCTTTATTTATAACGGTGAAAAAATCGTTTGAGTAAAAATAACATTTAATATTTCAAATCAAATATTAAAATTAAATACTGTTTTCCATATCATGAAATAATAATTTGATTATTAATTAAATTAATGGCATCAAATTTAATATATTTGAATGAATTTATTCTTCAGTTTATATATATCTATGGTAAATTGCATATAACATTTACTTAATTTTAAAGCTTTATAAATGAGACTTTTATTTAAAAAAGTACCCCGTTAGCTTTATATGTATTTTACTGCTTCGGATACAGTTAACGCATGTATTTGTAATAATGGTTAAATTACATGTAGCTCAGACTATATTTAAAATAGAAAGCATAATTTGCTGTCTAAAACGCACTTTGAGTTTAAAAGAATAAAACTTTAAATTATTAAGACTATAGTTTATTTTTTCAAATTTGATTATTTTAAGGAACAAAAAAAAAAAAAAAAATGCATGTAATTTTTAATGTAATTTAAAAATGCATTTCATAATATGCCATCTCTAAATCTAAAGATTCGAACATTTTCTCCAGATTATTCTCACCAAAAGAAATATTCTATTTTAAAAATATAAAATCAATCATTTTTAATTCCCCGAACGTTTCCCCCTCCCTCTTTTTAAAGAACATATTTTTTCGAATTCTTATTTTCAAAACTGTCGGAAGCCTGCTAGAAAATCGTTTGCGAAAAAGAACAAAATAATATATATTTATACCAGAACAAGTTATGCATTAGTTTTCGTTGTGGCATTCCACACACACACACATATATCAGGTTTATCTAAAGTGCAAAACAAACTTAGAATGCTTCTGGCTGTTTGGGAAGAGAAGAGAGAAAAAAAAGTTCTATCTCTAGTGAAATTTCAAACGGGATATCAGTTTTCATACCTGTCAGAAATAAGTTTTGTGTAGGAAATGTGGCTGCATGTTTTTCTTTTTAGATTTAAATAATTCCATTTTTTTTAAATATTTATTTTTTGAAAATAAAAATTAAAGAATGATAGTTCGTGTTGTCGAAGAACCTTTAACATTTAAAATAATTTTAATGGTATTCATATTTTTTTTAAAGTGGGTCGTATTACATTTTAATATTTTAACTTACTAAAATGGAAATTATCTACAAGAGTTCTATTGTAATATGACTTTTTAAGTTTCCAAGCAGTATTTCTAAATATAGTAATTATTTAGATCAAATACGTCGAACACAAAGGCTAAACAAATTCGCAAGAAATACATGAAAACCCACTTGTGTAGAATCATAGTCTTACTTTGGCAACTATGGGCTGTAACGTTTTCGCGCCACGCAGCTGTAAAATCGGCTTCTTTATGTAGATAGCATTCGCTGTTATATAGCTTCTTTATCTAGATATAGATTAACAACACGTTTGCGCCTAAGATGTTGCGGGGTCTTTTCATCTGGCATCGCCCCGACAACCGATGGCCGTGAGGAAAAGACCATTCCAGCCACGAGCCGAAATCTCGAGTTTTATTCGCGTTGTAAGAGGCGACAGCCCCACCACGACTGAGTGGAAAGATAGTCCGTTATGAAGGATAGTTCGTTCACTGGGTGAGGGAGTGAGTGAATATTAACGTCATACTGTTCAGCTATATATACGAGGGCTTTTGGCAATGAACCTCGTAATTTTGAATCTTGGTCAAGTGACGAGGACGACACCTGAGCTGGTACCCCTCTCGTCTAACTACCGCACCAACGGGAGGACTCAATTTATCAATCACACTGTTTTATTGCAAACCTTACAGCTCCTTATAATCACTGTATTTTAAGCAATTTCTTGTAATAACAAAGATAAAGGGCTCTAATTTTTGTAAAATTAAAATATCGCTTACCCTTAAGGTCATTTGAAAAATCAATAAATTGGCAACATATCAGAACTGAAAAAATTGAAAATTTGTTCATAAACTTTTGGTACAGAATGGGCTTGTTTGTCATTTTTTGTAAATTTTTACCCATTTTAGAAATAATTTCTTTTTTCTTCTTAATTTTAGCATATTTTTCTTTCAATGTACTAAACAAATCTAAAAACAATAAAAAAAATCCCATGCCTCCACTTCTTAAAAGAAAGTTGTCTCAAGTAGTCGGATACCTTAAAATATTACGAAATATTTTACGAATTCTTACAACGTGATTGACAACATTCTAGTAGCCTTGTGTAAAAATTCAATCCATCGCACCGGTTGATTATTTTGTACCTCTACTGTTAATAAATGAATTTGATTTAGTTTAAATTCTTCTCCGTAACTCTGCCAGTCTAATCCAAATCATTAAATTACAGAAACCGTTACCTTCAAGGTCGTTTTCTTAATGAATGAGAATTCTAATACGTGCGAGATAAATAAAATAAATTTACTGAAGTATGTGTGTAAAACGAATAATTAATAAATTTTTAGAGTAACTCGTCTTGTACATTTCCTTGACTCCTCCAGAGCACGGAACTCAGAAAGTAGGATTTTTATTCGATACATGGTACCTCTGGATCAAAATCCAGACCCTGACACACTTAACGCATTTTCTTTGCTATTCTTTTTTTGTGTTTACTTTTGTTTGTAAAGAAATGAAATAT
>BMAO01013800.1:0-126318 GCA_019973975.1 Trichonephila clavata
GAACTTTTTGCAAACAATAAATTTACTAGGTAAAATTTGAGAAAATTTTGTTATAAACTAGCGAAAATCAGGAAAATTTGTAGGAAAATTCGGGAAAACTATGGAAAAATTTAAATATGATTCGGCTCATCTAGGGCACAAACGCGACCAAATGCCGAAAAACCCGAGGTCAATTGGTTGCTTATTGGCTGAGAAAAAGGTACTACAAAATATGGAACGAAGACGAAGACGAAATTTGCGTCCTAATAGCGCTTTTGTTCCACTACGTGAAAAACGCGCTAAAAAGTGTTTTGATAAAATAATCTATTTTAAAATGGGAAATAATAACTATAAAAAAGAAGGTGTATTATATGTATATAAAGCAGGATATTACCGAAGCCTTTCAATAATGTAATTTTTTTTCTGTGTGAAATGTGGGCGTGTAAAAGTTTTGAATAAAGGCATTTTTTAATATTAATAGTTTCATAATTTCAGTTCTTATCCCTCATATGTTTTCATACAAATATAATATTTCAATATTATGTGACGAAAAACTATAATTTTTGTGATGACAGAAAGAAAAAAAATTTTTAATGTTTTTTTTTTTAATGTTCTTGTGCAACTAATATTCTCTAAAAATTGATCATTTGTAAAATATATGGGTTGAAAAAACACGAAAATACAACTATTTTAAAGAAAAATATATAAATAATGTCTTAAAGGGGTATTTTAAGTTTTTTAAGCTTATTATAATTATTTTTGGATAATTATAAACTTTGGTTTTTCTCAGTTTGTGTTTTTTCGATACATTAGTGCTTACAAATGCAACTCCTTCTACAATTATTTACAAATCTCTTCCATTTTTCCTGTGTTTTATATGTAAAGCATGTAACAAAATTAAGGATACACTTTGCTGTAAACTGAATATTTTTTTTAAAAAATTAAAATGTAGAAGATATTGGCTTTTTTGTTTAACTTTTTATCATGCATATCAACCTTTTTTTTTCTCTCCAAAACTGATTAAGTTATTGTAAAATCGATACCTAAAGTTGTTTAGAACATCCTTATAAGAATATTGCAAAAAAAATTCAGGTAAAAAAATTTAATAGTTACAAAAAGAGTAAAATTTTAAATTTTTTAAAATTTTCTTCAAAAAAATTTTAATGTTTAAAATTGTATGAATGATATGTGAAAAAATTCAACTCGTATCATTTTCATGAATAGAAACATTGTATGAAATGCTAACACATAATTTTTAAATGTATACAAATAAATAAAATTGAAGTGTCTGTTTGTAATTTCAAATTAGCAGCTTTTTATAAAATGCATTTAAAGGTATTTACGGTACTTATATCAAAAAATCAATTTTTAAAATTTTTGTCTGTCTGTCGGTCGGTCTGTTTGTTCCGGCTAATCTCGAGAACTTCTGGTCCGATTTTAAAAATTCTTTCACCAATAGAAAGCTACATTATCAGCGAGTAACATAAGATATATTTTATCTCCATATTCTTACGGAAACGGGAACTATGCGGGTAAAACGTTGACATTGCTTACTCCCCGCCAAGTTGGCGCAAAATTATGCATTTGGTCAATAATGGAAATTTTAATAAAATTTTCTCACATTTGTAACAAATAACTGAAATATAGTGTAATTTAGCATCTTTAAAAAAACCAATTTTTTAAATGGTTTTTTTTATTGAACGTCTAACGTTTATTACGTTACGTTTGTTAAAAGTCAAACTCAAACTTTGAGAAATATCGCCAAGTTGGCTAAGAAGTTCTCTATTCCGACAATCCCAGATATTTTAATGCTAATTTTCTCACACTTTTTAAAGAGGGAAACGAAATAAAGTTTTAGCGAATTGCGCACGCGTGATATTGAAAATTCTATAGTAATATTAATTGACAGTTTCATAAAAAGTTTTGATTACTTAAGTAGTTTTGATTAGTTTGATTAGTTTTGAAAGTATTTATTACTTTGAATTTTTGGAATAAGTACAAAGACTACGTGGCGGAAGATATTTTCCGACGAAAAACAACCAAATATGCCTTTCAATTAACACATCTACAACGAAACGCAATAGGTTCTCAGAATGGTTAGGAAAAAGCTACATGATTTTGGAATGATTAGCCCTAGACGTGTCGACGGAAATGGCCTCAACAATGAAATTACTTGAGAATTAAACTACGAATTTATAGTATTGTAACATCAAGTAACAGAATTTATCCCTCAATTAACTCCAGAACAAAGTCACGTTTTCCAACAAGTTTTACGCAAAATAGAATCCGGCAGTGGTGAACTCTAAGTTTTTGCTAAACTTATTATTAATGACCATCAGAAAAACCTAGAAGATAGCAGTTGCTATGTCTTCTTCTGGTATAGCCGCGATTTTACTGACCAACGGTCGTACTGCACACTCCGTTTTAAAATTATCACTTAATCTTGCATTTGAAGATTCACTCATCTGAAATTTCAGAAAAAAATAGCTCTCAAGGCAGGATGCTTCCACAATGTAAGAATTTAGTGTGGGATGAAAGTACGATGTCTCACAAGGAAGCTATAGAAGCGTTAAATCGGACTATAGCTATAATCTATAGAAGAGTTACATCGGTTTTAAAATTATCGCTTAATCTTACATTTGAAGATTCACTCATCTGAAATTTCAGAAAAAATTGCCCTCAAGGCAGGATGCTTCCACAATGTAAGCTTTTAGTGTGGGATGTGAAAGTACGATGTTTCACAAGAAAGCTATAGAAGCGTTAAATCGGACTCTTCAGGATTTATAAGATGGTACAGATATTATAGGATGAATGGGAGCTTTATTATATATTGGCTGGTGAATTCAAGCTTATGGGGAAAAGTTGAAAAATTCAGTCTGAAAACGAATATGAGAGTGCATCTTCATAATGACGTAGATTCGGAACATTATGCAGAGACGCAATTGAAAATCGGTTATGGATGTTTGGACGCAAAGGCTGGAGGCTACATTTTACTTTCAGAGAATTTTGTAATGTAGAAGAAAATGATGTAAATCTTATTGTTCAAATTTACCCGGGCTTGCAACCAAATTTAAATTGGGATCTGTGGTTGCACACAAGATCAATATTGGTGCCTAACAGTGACATTGTCCATAAAATCAACATTGAAAATTTAAACGACGTGCGGGGGAGTTGAAGAAATATTTATCAATGAATACAGTCATGGATAAAGAACAAAGTACTTCATTTCCCACGGTGCTCTTAAATTCACTCGAGCTTTCGGGTGTACCCTCACATAAACTTTAATTAAAACTAAATGTACCAGTTATGCAAAATCTCGATGCTCATCGACTTTGTAAAGGAACGAGGCTTTGGATCACAAAACTGATGCAGAATACACTTGGTGCCAATATTTGAACATATGTCATGAAAAGGGATAGTGTTATCATACCTTGAATTCCAAGTATGCCCACTGACCTACCATTTCAATTCAAACAAGTTCAATTTCCAGTTTTACTGTTGCTATTAACAAAGCTAATATTTCAGGTAGCACGGGTGGATTTGGAAAAGCAACGTTTTTTCCATGGCCAACTATATGTAGCCTGATCGGTGTGTCCAATGCCCAAATCTTCACTTATTTGCAACTGACGGAAGAACATTTAATATGGTATACAGTAACATCTTAGAATAGTATTCTGTTTTGAGTTGTTTTAAAGAGGAACTATATATTATACGTAGATACGTTCAATTTTTAAAAATATTAATAGTTTAAGTTATTGAATTTCTGTTGTTAATTACTATTATAATAAATTACGTTTTCAGTTTTTTTAAACTAAGCTCAACTTTAGAATTTTTAAATTTTATTGGTTCCAGTCAAGCAATAAAAAAATTACCATATTATATTATTTACTTTCTAATGATAATGATTACGACTTTGACAGTTATTTAAAGACTTCAACGCGAGCGGAGTCGCGGGTAAAAGCTAGTATATAAATAAAAAAAATGTTCAAAGAAAAATACATAACAACTTGTAGGGACCATTGTATTATTTCGTGTTAACCGATATTTCGTCTTAATTATTTTCGTGTTAAACGTATTTTAATATTTTTAAAAATATATTATTTTTTGAGCTTGATAGTCTTGATCACGATCGCTACCAGAACGGATAGCTGCCCACTGGACATGTACACGTATGCATGTAAATGGCCCTCTAATAACTTCCTTACCTTGTTTTTCTAACAACTTGACTTTTCCGTTTCGAAAGTCTGCTGACCCCTGACACTGGAAAAAGATCACTTGAGGCATAAATCGCTATTTACCTAAATAAGGTAAGCCACTTACTTTGAAAGATTCCTTTGAAAGATAATTCCTTTGTGACTGAGAGAGTCATTGGACTAACTCTATATATAATTCCGATTTATATTTATATACAAGTTAAGCAGCACTTTCTCCTAACATAAAAATTAACTTATCTAATCCAAATTCATTACTCAGTTTTTAACTTACCATTTCTTGTTTCTATCACGCACAGGTTCAAAATTAAATGTAATCCCCATTGACCTGGTGATAATACTGGAGAAAAGAAACAACGTGTTAAAGAGTTCTTATACACAAAATATTTCTTTTAAAAAACCTGTTGTAACTTACATATCTTCTTGGCTAAAAATCCTATTTACACATCTTATAATTCATCTAAAATTAATTACTTCATTCAAATAGCTGCAAAATTTTTGATAGAATTCAATAACCATTTTTCAACCACTCCATTATAACTCTATTCCATTCATTAATTTTCAATATGCTTATAATTTTTTTACGAGTACATACGTTTATATTTAATTTCAACTCGTTTATATATATGTGTGTGTAATATATTTGTATGTTTTTTGTTTGTATGTTTTGTATGTTATTTGTATGTGTGTAATGAGAACATTATTTTTTGATCTTTGTAATTAATTTTTATTTTTCGCTTTCTTTATACGTGTGTTTTAATGCAAATTCTTGAGTTGGTTTGCAAACATTAGATTTTTTTTTTTTTGTTGTACAAATTCATTCTGTGAATTTTTATTATTATTGAAAAATCTCTACAAAATAAAGATAATTTAAAACTGTAACCTCTTTTTATGCTATATTTATAATTATGGAGTGAAGATTCAACCGGGAGATCTGTGTACAAAGGTCTAAACCAGGCATCGGCAACCTATGGCACGCGTGACACATTTGGAACTTGGTACTATTTTTAGTGGCACTTTATACTTCTCTACTTGATAGTTTTGAAATGGAGAACTATGGAAAGCTACATATGCGGAATTATGAAAAAATCTGGCAGATAACTCTTACCATAAATCGACGGTTATTTTAAATTAATGGATGTCACTGCCGGAAAGATTTAGTTGAATAAAATTCTATGTACTCTGCTACCTACTTTTGGTTCTACATAATTATGTAACAAACTCTTTTCTCATATCAAAAGTATTTTGAATCCGCAATAAAGTTATTTTGCAAGTGAATGTTCAGAATTGTGTCAAACTGAAAGTCACAAATTATACCCCTGATATTACGACAAAAAGTAGAGCGGTGTGTATAGGGACAAGGCTCGCAATAATAATATTTATTTATTCATTTAATGTTATATTGAAGCGGAATATTATTACTTTATATGTTAGCTATATTTTTAACAAACATGATTAAAAGATAAATATTACACACATAATATATGTACAATTTTATTTGCTGAAGAAGAAGTTACTTTTCATGCTGTTTATTTTTATATAAATAAGTATTTTTAAATGATGCAAAGATTTTTGATTTTTATTCCCTAACGTTGCATGCATAGTCGCGGGAATCAAATATTTCTTACAGTGGAGCACTTAGAATCACTAGTTTGGCACACGACGGCTACAAGGTCGCCGACCCTTGCTCTAAACCCTTTCTGGGTGAGCTCGATCTTCTCTGAAAAGAAAAGTCACTAAGTGGTATCATTACCTCGGACGTCTTCTTAAGGCTTGGGCCAAATTGGCCCGGGCCCAGGGCCTCGGCTTAGGAGTGGGCCTTGTCTCTCGTTCACGACTCGACCTCAATAAGAAAATGATCCAAATGATTTTTACGGTGTATGTTATTCCCGGACACATTCTACGAAAAACCAAGAATTTCGAACTATACGCCAACTGGCAAGAGTAATAAAATTGCATTATTATGTGATGACTGCCGTCCATGTATAGGCTTAGGCCTACCATTATACACCACCGTTACTCATTAAGTCGAAAGGCGGCAGTCGGTTTGTGCCTACGTTTTTGATATTGTGAGTCAGGCAAATTTGTTTGTTACGGGTTATCGCATGTTCGAGCACTTGACAACGTACTAACTACGTTTAAGAGTCACATGTGGGCCCTACTTTTGCATAGGTCCCAGGGCCTCAAGAAGTCTTAAGATGTCCCTGATCATTAATAATGTAGCATGTTAATCTGAATTATTTACAAATTCTTAGGTGCTATGATTTTATGGGGAATAAAATACCAATGAACGAGCATAGGGGAGAAAAATATCAAGTAGTTGGAACATTACAAATCTAGAATCTAGTCGATTGACCACCAAGCTGTAAAGGTCTCCCTGGTGACATCCAAAAGAGTCCAAATAGGACATCAAATGGCACCCCATACCATAATTTCTGGTGGTCAGGCTGTGTAACTTCGAATGGCAGACCAGTGAATATTCCCCAGTTATCTAAGACATCTCTAGAAGTGGAACTTTTTGATGAAAATAATTTTATCCCAGTCTATGAGATTTCAGGTTAAAAGCGCTCCCCACCACTTAAAATGTGTCTGGTTGTGTGAAACGGTGAGGTGGATTCCGCTCAATAGATGTGACCTCACCCCCCGTTCTGTGAATCACCTGTCGATGGTCATTGTAGTCACTGGTGTTCCGATTACACGTCGGATCGTTGATTAAAAACGCATCACGTCTGTGAGGGCCAATTGGATGATCACTTTGTGCTACTCTCGGTCGACTGTTACCTTTGTGACGTTTTCGCGTCACACTGCTGAAAAGTCAGCTTTTTTTTTTTTTTGTTGATAGGATAACCGCGTTCCTATACACACGTGCACCCCTAAATATTACGAGTTTCTGTTTTCTGTCATCGCCCCAGCAACTTTTGATATCGTGAGAAAGGCCTACTCCGCCCACGAGCAGGATGTAATTCGAGGATAAAGGAGGACCGCTCCTATCCCAAGACCCTAGAGAGGGCAGAGAAATAAGTCCGTTAGAAAACATCGAAGAGAACGGTTGTAGTCTCCTCCCTCTCAAATATCATATTCTGAACCCTAATGAAATAACAAACAATTGATTAACTTCAATGTAAATGTATGTACTGCACAATTAAGAGCTGTGACGTAAATAAACCAAATATTTAAATTCATAGATCTCACGATACCATTAAATTTATAAAGCGTCACACGTTCTTGATACTCCGTATGGTCATGGTTCACCAATTCCTGTCAATAGTGTCAAATGGTACTATCACTCCAACTCAAAGATAAAATAATCCTACATTTCTTTCTCAAAGAGTTGTGCATGCTCTTTTCTGCAATGAAATGTCATTTGTTTCACGAGCTATTTGGATGTTTCATTGTAATGCACTGGCGCTCCAACTAGTAAGTGTACTCCCTCACCCTTCTAAAAAGATTATTCCAATATTCTAGCATAAGGTACGTGTATACGTAGTTTTCTTCTCATTTGAATAACTCCTTAATGCGTCACTTTTATACTTTTGAGTATATTATTCAATGTGTATAATACGTATACGCTTTTAAGTATTATAAACAAATCTTAAGAAAAAAAAACAATTTTATAAAATTATTAAAGTAATTAAAAGGCAATATGCCGCTTCTTTAACACATTCAAATAAAGCATAAATGATCGAAAATAATGTTTAATAATTATATAAGTTTACTTATGCATAAATAGTAGTAAATTTTCAAAATTATACAAATAGATTAACACATTTTAAGTGAGGAAAAAATTTCAAGTAAATTTCTCTTCTAAAACAACATACAAATAATTCTTGATTACCATGAATAAGAACACTAACAAATTAAGATACGGTTGCTGTAACTACAACTTATAGCAGGGGTACTCAACCTTTTTTTTTTCTGCTGGGCCGTATACTTAAGTTAGCTACTTCACGCGGGCCATAACATGATGTTAAAACGGGGGAGGGAAGCTTTAAGACCAAGATAACATTGGAAATTTAAGCTATGGAATATTGTGATCAAAATATTATAACTCCTATTATGCTTTTTTTTTAATTATTATTTTTTTATATCTTTTTTTATTTTTTCGCTAACATTAAATTAAAAGGATTTATATAAGAAACATTTCTTCACAATTTTTGCATAAACGGTTTCATATTATTATTAATAACATAACAAACTTCTTAGGATGCCATTATTACCACTGACAAAACACTTTGTTTCTGTTGCAAAAAATATTCAAGAGAAGATAATTGAAATAGGAAAAGAGTCATTGAATAACCACTGTTTATTGGTATCTTTTAAATACAGCACTTTCGTGACAAATCAAACAAGTACTGATCCATATTTATTTTTCACTACACAACAGTCAGCCTCCAAATGGTTCGAACATGAATTAATTCTATCCATAAAATTGTCGCTGCTCCACTGTTGTCTGTTATCACTAACCGTATATAACCTTTACAAATAGAAAAAGAATATCAATTCAGGGCCGTACGACATCGACAGCAAAAAAATAAAATTGATACATTTGCTTTCTTGTCAAAGAATTTTCCACCAAATTTTTAATACATTGTCTAAAATAAAAGAATTTCTCAGAGCAATGGGTAATGACCAGGCCGCTTAAAAAAGCTCGGTGAGTATCGCTGACTTATAGCATATAATTCGCCCATCCGATATAGTGGTTAGCGATGCAGTCTGCTGTAAGGTAGGGCCTGTGAAGAAGGCACGGACGTTTGTGAATGAATAGTGCCTTTGCATCTCTGGGGTACTCTAAATAGCCATCGAGCCACAAATCCTTTCGTGAGGTGGTGGAAGTGGAAGAGAGATGAGAGGCCCCAGACCATCCCTTGAGTGTTCTCTCTCAAAATTGGGGCGGAACCGAGCCAAACGTATTGTCACCTGTATGTTGCTCAAAGCTACGGCTTAAGACAGGCGTACATCTAGCCATTTGCCGCGATGAATTTCATAGGTTTCGATCTGACATCTGATTATTTCCGATTGTGAAAATGAAAGACAATATACAGGATCAACTTTTTTTCATACTACTGAGATTATTTATATTAGTTCATGAATTGCTTTTTTAACAACCCCTGTTTTGGGGTAAAAGGACTCTGTAAATTCAGAGCCATTGCATTTGTAGTACTTAGTATTCAAGTACAGCAATTCTCAAAGCAATAATTTTTTAAGAAATAATTATGCTGAGGACAGTGTGTAGTTTTGTGGAACCATTACAAATGCTCTTATCTCGTGAAAGAATGCGATGTAATGGTTTCTCTTAAATTTACCGACGTTTTTCTAGAAAGCTCACTTGCATTAAAGCGCAAGCACTGATCATAAAAATATCTTCAGAGACTCGTAAATTTTTAGAAATTTCTCCTTACATTTGAATATGTATACCTCTTTCTAATTCAAGGTCGGCAGATATAGGGTTAAAGGAACACTGACTGCATGCGCAAATATAAGATAAGACATCGCCTTTATGAATTTTGCAAATGGCCATGGTCAAATATGAGTTGTTTTATGCGTTAACAGAAACCGGAATGACCTCTATTTTGGTCGGATTCGTTGAAGTTCTTCGTGAGATATTTGTTCTCGGTTTAAATTATTGCTTATGGAAAATAGAAGTGTTTTTTTTTTTTTATCTTGTTTTGAAGAAAATAAAATATCATTTGTAAGCTCTTCACAAATCTGCTCTGACGAAAAAAAGGTTTTCCAGTGGATATATATAGTACATAAAGATGAGAACGTTCTTATATAGATTCGTTTGTTTGGTACAAATTTACTTTGTTCTGTTAATTCGACTTACCCCAGTAAACCCAATTTTTTTTAAGCTATTTATCAAAATATTCTAAGAATGAAGATATGCATATCCCAACTAAAAATAATGGTTAAGAAATAAGGGTAGAACTATATATATATAGATATGGTTCTCAGTACTCTCAACCGTAACACTATGCCAAAGAGGGCTTGGAAGTCCAATTTTATTCTATGTACATAAGTCCATATTAATTCGCAAGACGAAATTTTAGTGGAATCGGTATCTAACTGTCGTAGACTTCGTAACCAACGATCTTAATTATCTCTTTACTGACAATATATGAAATCAAGTTAACCACATTTTTTGATAAATTCCTTCAATGACCAAGTACCAATCTACAGGCATTTACAGGATCCAGAAAATTGAAACGGTTATTTCAAGGTTATGACTCTTCAAAAACTATATTATTATGGTTTAGTAAACCAGTTATAAAAACATGTTTAATTTTTCGTCATCTATTTTCATACACTCATTGTCATAAAAATTTGTGCAACAAGAAATAATTGTGGGATCGTTACGAAACTTCGTATGATGGTACATGTCGGAAGATATGCAAATGATTAGAAATTCAGCGTGATTGCGCATTGTGTAATGCCACTAGAATGCGTTGAACTCCGTTCTCCTTGGAGTATAAAACAGGTAAGCAGAACTTGTTTCAGTGCGCTAAATCTTTCACAAGAAAAACGCTGAGGTAGACAAGCCATTATGCCGCCATGAGCAAGATGATACCGACAATATGAGTGGATGATGGAATGAGTGGACCAGTGGATGGAAGAGACGTCATTTACACGACGACCAAGCTCAATACGCATTCGATAGACCAGTCATTGAGAAGACCGTCACATCATACAACATAGCATGCGTAGAGCCAACTGTCTCATTGGCTGCTGTCCAGACACAGGTAGCACTTTCATTACGGGCCCCTGCGTCTTCCGGAAAAATCGCAAAGTGCTTGGCTGAAGGACATCTGGTATCGTGACACTCATTACGTGTGCTGTCAATGACACCCCCTTCCCCGACGCCTCCGTTTGGAGTGGTGTCGCGCATAACGAGATTGGCCTGCAACGAAATGGAATCAGGTCGTCTTCAGCGACGCGAATACAGATTAAATTTGAGCAGTGATAACAATTGTGTACATGTGCGGAGAACCCGAGGTGAATGCCTCAATCCTTACAGCGAGCTACACATCTCTCCCACAGCTGGTGTAATGATATGGAGTGTCATTGCTTACGACAAACGGTCACCCCTAATATTGATCCATGGCACATTGACAGCCCAGCGGTACGTCCGTGACATTCTTCAGCCACATGTGTTACCACTCAAAGCAGGGCTACCAGGAGTAATTTTTCAGCAAGACAATACTCGGCCACACACAGCAAGAATGTCACAATACTACATTACAACCCTTCCCAGGCCTGCTGAATGCCCAGATTTGTCACCAATCGAGCATTCCTGGGATCATTTGGGAAGGCAAATTGGGCAGCCTACGAATTTGGTCGAATTGGAGGCGCGTTTACAGCAACTGTGGAACGAGTTGTCTCAGAGCATCATGCGGAACTTGTATGCCTCAATGTTTCCTCGTATCGCATCGTGCATTCACGCTAGAGAGGATCAAACAGAGTACTAAAACGTCCGTTCATTTGCACTTTTTTCCGCAATAAATGGTCCTTTTCTTTGATTTTCTAATCACTTACTTATATCAAAGAAGTAATTACATATGTAAAATTTCGTTTCATTTTGACAACTTTTACTTGGTGCGCAAATTTTTATGGCAATGAGTGTATATAGGACACAAGCATCTATATACATATTGTTATCTATCTAATCATATAGATAACAATATGTATATAGATGCTTGTGTATAAACTTGAATGGTGTCAAGTACGTTTTCTTTGTTGGAGTAGTGATCCGTGAAAAACGAGTAATGTAGAAATCACTTCCCAAGGAGGGGGGACTACAGTGGTGTTATAGAAAAAAAGTTCTATCTTTGAGCAACTAGACCTATAGTTTGAAATTTTGTAAGTATAATTATTTTGTTGGGTAGAGATCCGCTTATAATGATTTTTTGCGGTAATCGACTACGAGGGAAGAGGTTGGGGGGGGGCAGAAACGATATAAATTCTTTCGCTGTAGAAATTCCAGTCATGTCCCTTTTAAATCAAGTGAGTAGGGCAATAAGGGTGCTTTTGTGTACAATTGAAAGCTTATTCTAAGACTTAAATTTGTCAATAGCTTACAAGTCTTACAACATAGTCTTACAAGATCATTAAATATCCAGCAAAGCAGGCTGATACGTCTAGTAAATATAGATCCATAATATATTATATAATATGAATCTCAAATAGACAATTAAAAAAAAATTTTAATTCCTTTGAAATGCAAAAGTAACATATGTGCGATCTTGTGCATCAGAAAACGTTCGATGTAGAATGTTTCGAAACGTTCTTCATCTACGCACAGGGTACCAAATGTTTTCTTCTTCCGAGTAATACATTCTCCAATCGCCAACTTGATCAAAGGAGGGAGAAACCATCGCATCCTGTCCTCATCCATCAAGATTTTTTCCTTCTTCCTCCATGGATAAAGATGAGGATCACTCCTTAATCTTCCCTCTATGATGGGCAGCTCTATTCTGGACCTGACAATGAGCGGAGATTGCCTTTTTCCCACTTTTTCTTGCCCATTCTTCCGATTCCGATCTATAACGTCATCGTTAAGGATTATTCGGTTTGATGCAGTTACTTTCAGGAGAGGAAGAAATAAGTAAACATAAATGTATATGTGTGCATGTGTAAGATAGTACGTTAAAGCGTCATTTGTATTTTGTGCATTTTACACAATTTTTACTTATTTTACAACAAAAGAAGAATTTCTTAATAAAAGAGTGTTTCTGAAATATTTTTCTCGTAGTACATCCTGATCAGTGTTTTAAGTTTTGTATTTTTCTTAATCAAATGCTTACGTATAGTCCAAAAAATATATAGTTTCATAATAGTTTCTGGATTTTTTAACCCCTTCTCTACAGTGGAAGCTTGTGTCTCTAGTTGATATGCTTGAAATGCATTATGTCTTTTAATACGACTTAGAATTCTTACTAATCCATCTTCTTTTATGCTTAGGTTTCTTAATTGATTCCAGAATCATTCGTTTTAATTAAAATTCAACTGCAGTAGAAATTTTAAATTTCTGACAGCCCATTTACATTGGAAATTAATAAAATTGTACTCTTTCTCTAGCGTGTTGAAAGTAATTCACAGAAAGAAAAACCATGTCTGGAGACCATGCAGGCCCAGGCAACAATTGAATACCCGGTATCTAGGAAGGTCAGAACACGACCTGAAATGGGCGTCTTGCATTACCTTGTTGGAATAGGGTGCATCGAAGATAAGGCACAGCCACTGGAAGTAAGATGTCACAAATGTACTAGGCTGAGATCAAATTACCATAAATCTGAACTAGATATGTGAGTGTTGTGTACCCAATAGTCCCAAACCATCACACCCCGTGCAGGGCCAATATATCGATATCGAATGCAAGCAGGAAACGAGTACTCTCCCCTGAGCTTTTAGAGGCCATCAGACCCGATACTCATCTGAAAAGACGACATTGTGCCATTCTTGTATCCAGCTTCGTCGTTCGACGCTCCAGAGTCGCCTGTCTCTCTCTAAGTTGGATTGTCAAGCCGAAGTAATTGTCGCCGTGTTCACAGTCCACGCTGCTGCAAATTTCTCCGCACCGTACGAGAGGATACTGAACGTGCTGCAAACATGTCCGTTTCCTGATTGAGCCGTGATGTGGTTGTACGGTTTGGCGGGGATAACCTCACAATATGTCTGTCCTCTTTGAGTCACGGGAAGGTGTGAAGTATTATCCTTAGTAACCCATTGATTCCATATTCGCATGGCAGTGGTTAGATTTCGTCTAAAGAGCGATATCAGGGGAAGATAATCCAGACTATCGATATGCAACAATCTGCCTCTATCAAATTCCTACTCTTGCTGGTAAACATTTCTTCTTATTATTCGAGGAATAACACGATATTCTGAGCGAACTCTGACCTTGTGACGGATCTATACGCAGTTCTACTAATCCCTTCATGACTCTTTAAGGAAAATATTTATTTTAAACAACTTTCATCGAGTAAGGAAAAGTGATTATGTAAATGAAGTATATTATATAAATTCTGTTTTCGCGAGTTCGTGAGGGGACACGTTGGAGTTGGCAAGTAGGAGTTAACATAAAGTCTGCGAGTTAATGGTTAGTTGAAGATTAAAAGAGAGTGGAATTAGTTAAAAGTCTTGGATTCGTTCAGGAAAAAGATTACAGAGTGTGGATCCCACGACATTGATGAAGCCGAAAAGATCACCTGCAAGTTTCCAGTGTAAGATCCGATGTATAAAAGGTACAGGTATTGTGCGCTTGATTAAGTAGAAGTTAGCTTATTAGTGTGCGACGTAGTTATATTCGAGAGTATTTAAGCTATCTTAGATTCAGTTGATAGCCTGTAGTAGGAATATAGAATAGTTATAGAATCTCACCTCCGCGTTCTACTATATATCATCTAACTTAATTAAATTTGTTTTGTGTCTGATTGATATTTTGAATTAATAATTTGATTAGATTGAAATCATGTCTGTGGATCATTCAGTTTCTCCCACACCTTTAGCCGGGTTTACAGGTAGACAAGGGGGTTCAGAGTCGAGCAGGAACACACCACTATCACAACCTTACAAAGCGCTTTCCGAATGAGAAATCCACTGCACAACTTTTCTTTTATGCGGTGCATCAGATGTCGTTTCTCCCTCCTGCATCATCTAAATGCGCTGAAATGCTAATCATTTGCATATACTTATTTCTACTTCCTTTCATTTTGACGTTCATCAGGTCATTCCTTCCTAGTGTTACCATTTTAATGGCCAGAAGTGTATTTATAATATATGTAGATTAAAAGTGATTAGCCAACTGTTAAACTCTAAAACATTAATACTGTTTCTTTCTTATAGATACCCACGTATTTTGTAAGGTTTCTGCTAAGAAAATTTGCGATGAGCAGTAAAATTTTTGTAATTAAAAATATATTCAAAATTTTAGTTCATTGTCTTTATCACTTTTCAATATGTTGCGTAGAATTTAATGTAGAGAATTCCATGAGTTTTGCTATGGTTTTCATTAAATTTTGACTAAGTTGCCTCATTTAATGGATTTAAATCATTACATAAACTACCGAATGGTATTATTCCTTATTTTACCGTAAGCATAACAAAAAATACACTCATAATCCTAATCTCATAACTTCTTAAAAACTTGCCACCGTGCCCAGATATCTTAAAATAATTTTTAAACTCTTACAGACAGTACTTTAAACTTTCGGTGATACTTTGCTTCAATTAAAAATGTTGTTCAAGAGCTCAGGGGATAGAGTTAAAGGAGAAGTGAGAGGAAAATCCCAGAGAAACGATTCCAAAAACATTGAGACGTTTGTTGTTAAGTTATAATAAAATGGTTCCAGCAATTAGTGATTCAATTATAAGGCGATATAAAAATGAACTTGGATTTTCAAAGTAAGTTCTACAATTTCAGAACTAAGATAATTGTCATAATTTTTGTTGTGTAAAATGGTGTTGCATTCATTTTATCCTATTTAATAACTGTTATAAACTAAACTCAGTGGCGCAAAAGCCCATGAGGGTCGAGGCCTACTGAGCCAAACTTAGTTTTCGTGACCTTCGACGCTGAGGTGCGTGAGAAGATGTTCTGGTCAGAGGATCAGTCTGAAGCGAAACCCTCAGTGTTTAGTTCCCAAGCAAGCTTGGTACTTACTCATGTATGGATCCATTGCAGGGATGAAAGCTTGAATTGACCAAGCCAAGCCCGAGATTTGAACCACCGACCTGTGGCGTAGAAGCGCGGTACGCTACCACTCAGCCCCACTGGGCTTACTACTGTTATAATTTCTCATAAATCAATACTTTCTTAAAATATCCTTTGTTCATAAAATCGAAATTAATTATAATTGCTTGAATAAAATTTTCTTATTTTACTTGGGTCATCCTAGTAAAAAGTTTAGTCGTAAAAAAAAATGAAAACTACAATATTTCCCGGAAAATAACAATTTTGCTACATACCTTAAAGCTTCTTTCATTCTCTTCATAATCATTTCCTACATTTCAATACCACCTACTCTACCGCCAATGCATTAAACCAAGTAGTCACTACATTCTTCAACTTTTCATCTCTTCCAAAACGTTTACCACTGAAAAAGTTTTAACATTTCTGCAAATTGTGGGGAAAAATGGCAAGAATCGTTAACAGCAAGGCTCAGACTATCGGTCCTTTGTTTGAATACATTGAAGTACTGGCAGCAGAAAGGTATTTAAAATGGGAATTCTGAAACTCGTAAACAAATACGACAACTATTTAAAGGTAGGGAATGATTATAGAGAGAAGTGAAGAAAGCTACAGGATACTTGAATTTTTTTAATTGATATCCATTTTTTTTTCAATAAATACTGTGATTTTCATTTTTATAAGTAAATAGTAATATTTTTTTATAATTAACAAATAACCCATGAAAAAATATTTACTTCCGTGAATCTAATAATAATAGAATATAACTAAAACAAAACTGAATTATATAAAAAAATTAATGGTACTTGGAAAGACTTATGATTATTTTTTAGTTTTTTCTTTTCATTTTCGAAAAAGAGATAACAGGTTTCACAAAAATAAATGACAGAGCCAAAAGGAAATATAAGTTACCTTTTTTTAAAAACTAATCTGTTACAACAATTACTTAAGTTAGACACAAAAAACTCCGAAATTTGAGTCAAACCTTAGCTTAACAAATTTCGTGATCTTTCGGCTTGGATATTTTTTGTAAAATACTATGCAAGTTTTGCATCATAATTTTTTCCACCTCTTCTAGAGAATTTAGGTACTCTAAAAATCAATTTTTTCTTTCACGTAATAAATTGATGCTTCGACTTCATTTGATAGTAATACCAAAAAGAGGCAAGCAGTTTTGAATGTTTTTGCATTTATATGGGTCCTGCAAAACCTTTTTTTTATTTTTTTATATATATATATATAAATTAATACCACAATTGTCGATAGGAACGTCCTTAGGATTGTCAATAGGATGTAATGACAATTTGTTTATAGGAGTCCATACCTATATCATCCATTGTGACACTGCATGTATTAGTTTCATGCAACGCAATTTTTTTAAAAAAGTAACTTCAAGTGGGTTAATAAATATCTCAATAATATAATGTGTAATATTTCTGGAAGATGAGATAAAAAAATTGTTTGATTAAAAATTTACGGGAGAAGGGTGTTGTAGATTTTGTCACAATATTTTTCTTATGATTTGTATTTCTTGTGATTTATATATATTTTCAGAAATGAACAAAATGTATGTTTCTGAAATAGCAGTATTAATGTCTGGTAAGACAAAAATTAAATGCAGCTAAAAATTGATTTCAATATTAATTTGCATCCTCTATTTTAAAACGAAATTCGAATATCACAATCCCTTTTAAAAAAAACTTGAAACAAGAGGATGTAAAAATTCGCATCTCTTGCAAAAAAGAATTAATCTACTAGTATTTAGAGAATCAAGACGCTGACAACCTCGATTTTCCTCACATCTTCTCAATGATTACCTGTCCACCTTGCTTCGGCGTTCACTCTTCATCCGTATCATACAGACGTCAACCATACTTACTATTGAATCACATTTCAATCAGTCGTCCCCTGTGATTAAAAAACCGCGGGAAGAAACTGTAGTATGTCTAGACTTACAGTAAGGAAGTATTAAGCATTTCTGATGATTTCAATGAAATGACTGCTTATGAAGCATTCTGCGGGTTTTTCTGTCACTTGTTTGTAAGGAAAATTAGTATAATATCTAATTCAATTGGTTTTAAAAATCTGAAAAATTTACAAAAGTAAATTTTACAAAAAAATATAAAAAAGCCTCGTATTTTTTTTTTTTTTTTGAAAATTAAATTTAGGGGGTTCAAGATCACGTAGAATAATTTCAAAATAAAGTCAATTGTCTGAAAAAATACAGAACAATAAATGTACTTTTAAAATAAGTAGTTTGCCCAGAATTATTTTGTACGATCGAAGCAAGACATTCGATGCTAAAAATCTTTAAGTTTCCTTTATGATAGTCAAGAAACAGGGCCTTATCAATAAATCGAGGGAAAAAACATTTTCTGTTTTGTATTATACTTTCCATTTACTCTTTCATTCTCTCTTTAATTTAAAAAAAAATTATATTTTAAATGTCAAACATATATGAAATCAAAACAAGTTCTGGAAAACGGTTGATGGCAAATGCAATATTTCAAATCATAATTAATACTTTATTTGAGTTATTTTTTAATAATTGCTATTTATAAGTCTCCACGTGTTAACAGTATCAGTATGTATTTGTTGTCTCTTGCTATGTAATAACACAACTCTTTTGTTGGAAGCCTGAGAGAATCTTGCAATTTTTTTTGTCTGTTATCTGTTTAAAAGACTGAAGGCAAGCAAAAGCTATGCATTACAGTGATGGAGGAACAGTCAGCATTTAAGTAATAAAGAAGGATGATGAACCTTCTACTAGAATCTCCAAGTGAAATAAATGTCTAAAGGAAGGAATATTTTGGAATTCCTAGGAAAAATGGACTTGGATTCAGCTTTTATTTAATGACACTACTGAAAAGCGTCTTTAATTCAAGGACCATCCCTGTTATCATTCCTATGTGAAAAATATACAAAAAAAATATTGATAGAACCCTTGGTTCATTTCAGGAATTGTTATATTCTAAAGGAGGAAATTTTTTTTGAAAACTGTGTTTCATTCAATTGTCCAGGGTTATATTAAAAAATAATTAGAAACCTCAAAAATTTTACTGAATTTCTAAAAAAAATTATATATAAGGAAGAGAAATGAAATATAAAATTATCGAGTTAAATGGGAAAAACACGTGTAGAACTTTTTTATACAGTTTAAAAATCTTTTTGGAGATTACACTGTTAGATTAGGGAAACCTGAAAAGAGATTGAAAGAAATTTGTTAAGTCATTCTTCACTACAGTTAATATAAAAGAATATTTTTAACAAAGAAATTGAATCGTAATTCTGTCACAAATCTCTATTTGGGTTACAAAAATGACAAGAACTTTAAAAATAACTTAATAAAACATTTTCTTCAATTAACTTATTAACTTCCTGAAAGCCGATATGAATGATAAGCAAGTGAAAATATATTACCTTGAAAAACTGAACAGCATCCCTACTTGTAAACATATTAACACCCTTTACACACACACACATCAATTCCATACATATCCACTGCCCAAGATCCAATCGAATGTATATCAAACATCGGATACTCCTATTTACCCAGCATGTTGATATGAATGTTTACAAAATGATACAACGAGGATGTTGACACACTTCGACAAACAGAGATAATAAACATCTGCTATAAATCTTTCTGTTTTTCGTAGAAGATTTACTAAGATTAGAGCCTTGTTTGATGTACTTCCACCTATAATAACATTCGCAGTGGGTAGATGTATCATTCTTTGCATGCAGGTGACTCTTCCATAATATTTTTATGATGTATTTCATCCCGAAGGACTATCTTTGTTTAAATACACCGATGATTTTTATAAATGAATGGTTCTTCCCATTGTTTGTTTATAGTTAAAAAAAATCACAAGATGAGGCAAGTCATAAAATTGACCAGAAAGTTAGGTGTAGAGATTGCAATACCGGTATACCGGGATACCGAATACTGGTGTTTTGAGCCATTTGTACAATTTTGTAATACCGGTATTCACAAGTTTAAATGCCGCATTTTCTGTATTTACTAGAAATTTTTAAAATTGTCTGCACTATATGTTCAGGGATCGACCACAGAGCAAAATAGTATACTTTTTTGTATTTATGTCTCCCTAACGGGCGAAATTAATTAGACTGTGAATATAGAGTGATATCATACAATCAAGAGAAGTGATAAAATATGTAAATTATACAAGAAGGTGGGCTGAAATTATTTGTTTCAGCTCCGAGCGATACTGCACACACGCAGGATTTGTAGCCTGTTATTCGTATCTGTGAAAATAAGGTTGTACTTGTGAAGAAAGTGCTTAATATTGCGATTCATTTTTAGATATTTTTTAATTCAGTTATTATTTACATTGTGTATTTGCATATCATACTTGTATTTACATATCATCATGATTATAAAAATGAAAAGGAAAAAGACGAAAAGAGACTAACCAATTCAAATTCGATCAAGTTTATAGCAAATTTTCTGTATACCCACAAACTTCATCTACATTCAGAAGAATTCGGTATAGTTATCGAAGATGATAATGCACTAATGTCGATATTGAAAAGAATTGTCTCTTGAACAAAAGTTAGACTTGGCGTAAGTGAAAAAATTTCAACAAACCAAAGAACAGTAAGGAAATCAGCTATATCCAAATCCATCCGACGAGAAATCGATTTATTTGAAGATGAAAAACTTAGAGTAAATACTTGGATAAAGTATATCGCGTATTGTTAACAATACCACCAACTAGCGTGGATGCCGAAAGAGCGTTTTCGACAACTGGTAATTTGAGCACATAATTGCGTTCCATGCTTAATGACAATACTATCAATGCATTATGTATTTTTAAGATCAAATTTCAAAATTTTATAACAGTACCACAGACTGAAAAGTGATATTTACAATTTTTTGTGATTTAAATAAATAAGGTGTTCCTTTACTTTTTTGTGATTCTTTATATACTGCTATAATTTAAAAATTACAAATTAATTTTTTGTGATATTTACACTCTCTAATAAAACTGGCAAATTAAACAAAGAAACGCCTGTATTTTCTTTCTTTTCCTAAAATTTCTAATACCGGTGTCCCGGTATTAAAATCTAAAAACATCGAATACCGGTATTGATCTTTTGATCCGATATTGCAATCCCTAGTTAGGTGGTATTTTAGGGTTAGAGAAAAATGCTTTAAATTAATTCATATATTTAATTAGTTCGTTGATTTTACTGCGGTAAGAGCTATGTTGGCCAAGCTCAATCAAAAACTCATTAATTCATGAAAAAATCTATACGAATCAATATGTGTTATATAGACTTAATTCCGTGAATGCAAAAAAAGAAGAAAAAGATGGAGATAGAGGGAATGACAAAGGAGATGAGTAGAAAATAAAGAAAGATCGCTGAGAAATTTCGGGGCAATCACACACAACCTTGTTTACCAAAAGTATCAAATGTTAAAGATGGACGGGGAAAAACACTCAAGACATAAATCTCGAACTTGCCAGAAAAAAAATAAGCATATTTTAGTAAAATATGCAAATTAACTGAAAAAGGCTGGCAGATATAAAAAAGTCATTTTACTCAAATCCAAAAAAAAAAATCACGTATTTATAGTCTCTGGCAACCATATCCTAAGAATTGGTTTTGAAAAAGTTTAAGAAAGGTTCATCATTATTTTTTTATTTGTTTATTATTATTATTATTTTGGATGAGCATTGGAGAGCATTCGATGAGCAAGGATTACAGATGGACTGCATAATTTTAAATCTTGAACAAATGACGAGAATGAAAGATATTTATACAAGAAAGTTTTCAAAGAGGTGGGCACTTTTCAACTCACAGAACCCCTAGAATTGAAGGTTTTTTCGTGGAACCCCTAGAACGAGAAAGTATTTTCGTAGAACCCTGATCCACACGCACACTTAGAAGTACATATTTCTTAAAATAATATTTAAAATAGATCAACATATTATAGTACTTTTTGCAAAGGCAATTATGAAATATATAGCATCTATTATCAAAAATTTTAATCTACTTTTGATATAGTTTACTCATTAATAGTATTAATCTGTGATCCAAGTGTCACCAACCCATACATTATGTTTAGTAACCGTGATATGTGTGCTTAATTTTTTCACACATGCTGTCGGCACCTAGGCCTATTGAAATTAATTGCAATCGCATTACATATTCTGAGCTTAATTTATTTCTATACTTTATTTCTGCAGCCACTTTTGGTGAGAAATATTTTTCACTTATACACATTATTCTGAATGGCATTTTAATGTTTAGAGGATTGCTGTTTACTTTGCATGAATTTGCAACATAAAATTTAGGAGCTGTTCTTGCATAAATTTAGAGATTGACATCGAATCTGTTAATAGGCTCATAAGTTGTTCCCGCTCCTTTATTGTAGTTGTTTTTGCAACAAATGGTAAATGGGACATTTTCCATTGGAAAACTATTTTTAGTTTTGCAAGACATTGTACTAAGGATTTACGAGCGAATATACAATTATCTCGCGGAACTCGGGATAGTAAGCAATAAAATATTTACAATCTAGTAGGTAATATATAAAAATACAACATTTTAATATTCTTCTGTTATATCATATTAAAAGTTTTAAAAGTATTGCAAAATAAAGTAATTATGAAGAAATAAAATTTTCAGTTTCTTAATGACAAGGATGAGCTTTAAATGTTAATAAGTGTACAAACTTAATGGAGAACGTAAATCCATTTTGCGTTCACATTTTTAAAACAAAATTTTATTGTGACTCGTGGAACCCCGGGGCTCCGTTGAACACAGTTTGAAGACCACTGCCACAAACAAACCGCATGCCCTTTTCAAAATGCTTTCACTAAATAATACACCATAAGAATTAAAAATATACGGAAATCAAAGGGAAAAAAAGATACCAGTGCCCGTACAGCGTACGGGCAAACCAGTTGCGGTCAACTTTCAGTAGTTCATAAGAAATAAGGGCAAACCGCTTAACTCACACAATTTATTTTAATGTAAATCTTTTTATGCGGCTTTTTTCTGGAAACTAAAACAAAAAAATAAAACATGAATTATAAGAAAACACTACATGAGTTATGTAAGAAACCATCTTTTATTACGAACCTTCTAAGTCCTCTCTTGCAATTTGCGATATTTTTTTTTTAATTTTCATGCAAAAATAATGAAAGTTAGATAGAGAAAAAATATACAAGGATTCAGCATACAATGAAACATATAATACTATTACACTTTAGAGCAACGCACCATCTTGAATTAAGCACAAATTTTAGATCCCGAGGTACCAGCGCGATCCTCTCTTTATCATATGAGATTGTTGTATGGGTTAACATTGGTGAACGACATGGCCTGTCGAACGACTTCGAAGATCTTCCCTGTTTTCCACCTCCTTCCAAAAAATACTTTTTTTTTCTTTTCGGAATTCAGGTTAACACCATAGATATATTTGTAAAAATTATTAAAATTCGTAAATTGTGTCTTAATATATAAGTATAAATGTATAAAGTGAATGAATACATGCGAATTTGAATAATTTTTTGAAATGTGTTCTTTCAAGTTTTTTATCGCAAAGCCGCATCTGTACTTTGCAATCACTTTATCTCTTGTCAAAATCGTTAGGTATATTTTGACATGCTCTAATATTTTAACTTCTCAGTTAGACTTGAGTTTAGTCTTTGAGCCGATGAATGTTAAAATAGTTAATATCGTGAATTTATTTAAATAAGTAAAATTAAATGTTTAATTAATTTTAAAAAAATTGTTGTTCTTTTAATCTATGAGCAACTGGCAGCAGATACTCAACATACAGCTCCCACTGCTGCACCTGAAGACTCTTTTAATTACTGCCAAGAGGTAAAGCAGCGATTTTTGAAAACCTGGCGGCAGCATTCAATGAATATTTCATCGCTTTCCTCACTTCGCAGAAGGCTGTATTTTCAATCATTTCAGTTTTGTATTAAGCGTTATTTCTCTAATAAATTTAGCTTAAATACCTCTTGTTTTTCTTGGTGTTGAATTTTTTTATGACCAACAATACATGTATATATTATAAATTAAGACCTTAATCTCTCTAACTCTCTCTTCTTCGAAATACGCCCCCTGCTCCTCAGCACACGAATCCTAACAATCCCTCCACTGCCGAAAACTCTTCATGGAGCCTTCTTTTAAATGCTGCATTATCGTGCGGTTCATGTCTGCATTATCTCTTTTCACTCTCAAAACGCAATCTTTTCTTTGAAGTTTTCAATTTAGGGAAAGATTAATGTCTTTAGAGTAGGTATGTTAGGGAATGACTGAAACTCCACGTTTCACCAAGAACCTGTATTTCTTTTTGTTCTGACAGCAACTTGGATGCAAATTTCACAAATTTTACTGAAAATTGCGTGTGCTCATCTCTATGGTCGCAGTTTCTTCGGTAATATCTCATACGGTCAAACGCGATGTCTTTTCTCAGTTTTTTCAATCTTTCAACAACAACTGCACTGCTAGTGAATGTGTGGCCTTCCAGAGCACAAGTAACTCTCCACAGATATTCAACCAATCGGTTGAACTACTCCTTCATTTGTGTTATTCACATAGTATCGTTTCCAAATATCTGCTGAATCTTACGAATTGTTTTACCCTGAGAACCACCCATTTTTAACGAAATTTGATGCAGTGTCTTTGGTTAACTCTTTCACTCATCTCAAAAAGTAAAAAATTTTAAACACTTATAACAGCACCTCCTTTGGTGGCCGGCGGATAGCTACGTACATATTTGATCAGAAAGAGTTTAAAATTGTCTCGACACAGTTCGAAGTGGCGACACCCTACTATGTGCGGGAAAGTAAAGGTCTGATACTTTTGAGATAGCCCTCGTATGCGTGTATATACTGTCGACTCTCGGTAATTCAAACCTTCGATAATAGAACCTCTCGATAATTCGAAGTAGATGCTCAGTCCCTGGAAAAACTCTTGATATTTCGAACTAAAACAATACATTCTGTACACTCAATATTTCGAAGTAAAATCTGTGGCTGGCCAGATTACAACACGCGATAATTTGAAGTTATCTCACAAACCTCTTGACAATTCGAACACTCACTATCATGTGCAGTCCTGTAATAAACAGGTTAGAGCTTAAAAGTTTTGCGTTGTGTTGTTCCTGTAACGTAGCCCCTTTGATGACCATCTGTCTGCTACCCCTTCTTAGTGTTTTCCGGTTACTCAGGTGAAAAGACACTTTTATTGTTTTCATTCCTTTAAGTGGATAACCGACCAACAGCACCTGTTGCCAGTCGTCCATATCTTTCGTTTAACACTTGACCTTGCTAAACAAGTATTCAAAAAGGATGGTCCACTATTGTGAAGAAGAGATGCGTAGGATTGTGTATGAATGCATTGAATGTATTCTTAATACAGGACTTTTAACTTCTGTAAAATATTTATACTGTTTTATATGCACTTTTTAAAAATGCTTTAAAATAATTTTATACATACGCACACAATTGTTGTTTTATTACATAATTTCAAATTTAAATGTGAAAGGGAAAAAAATTTCTCTTAGTGTATTTCGGAAATTTTTTCTACCCTCTTGATAAATCGAAGTCTTACACTGGTCCCTCCAACTTCGAAGTATCGAGAGTCGACTGTATTATGTATTTCTCGGAGCCATTAGGCCGAAAAAAAAGCTCTTCAGCAATTACACAAACCAATCAGTAAATAAATAAAATTACATTGTTCCAAAAAAACATCAACACCAGTATTAATTATTAAGAGAATTTAACTAAAAAACACTCAGCAAGCCTAAAAAACTTACATATTCATAAAATTAGTCATAACTTTTAAAATGTCATGGAGAAAAATAAGGTCAAATACAAATTCCTCAATAATATTAATTTACAAAGCTTATTTACTTATTTATTCTTCCATGTAATAATACAATTAAAAATGATTTAAAACAGACAACATCAGTAAGCGTAAATTGTTTTTACCATTTTTCAAAAATTAATGTTCGTAAATAGAAAACTTCTTTCATTCCCATTGCTTATAGAACAGAATTTTACGGGCAGAAAAACATTCCAGGAAGATTAATTTCTGGGAGAAAAAGAAAGCAGTTTATAGAGAGAAAAAAATTAGCCTTGTTCTTTTCCAATTACCATATTACTTGTTTCCTGCTTCCCAATACATCTTCATTTCAATACACTCATTAATTAGATTTCAAACAACTTGACATTCTACCACTTCCCCTTCATTACAATTTCCACCTATGCCCGGCAACACCCCGAAAAAACCCTTCCCACCACCTGGACAACCCTAGCCACCCCGACTGTCTCAATTTGCCGATTCGATTACGTGGCGGAACCAAAATGCATCGACAGATAGCTAAATTGATTAGGTCAGATTGATTGAGGGCTCGACGCCCACCCGAATACAGGGTGTTGCCGCCTTTGACGCCTTAGGCCGCCTACGCACCTCACACCGGAATGACAAAGCACTGGCGGCAGGCAGAATGCTGTTCCACAAAATGCCCTCTCTGCTCGAGTTGACAGCGTTGTTGTTCAACCTGAAGGGTGACGGGAAAGGCAGCCCGTCTCGTGTGTTTGCTCAGGTTGCTTTTCTTTCTTTTCTTCCCATTCTTTTTGTGTACTCATGTCTGTTTCTGTCTTTCTTCCTTCTCGGCTGGATTGTTTGGAGTAACTTGTTTCTCAATCAGTTCCGCCAGAGGAATCGAATTTTCTCTCACAACACACAGGTGTTTTTAAATCCTTTAATGTCTGCATGTCAGTTTCGAATTTTTAGGTAGATTGAAGTTGAGGAATTATTACTTTATTTATATATATACGAATGGTATAATTACCTGTTTCCTATTTTGAAATAACTTTTTGCTTACACATTTCTTTCTCATTCTCCCTCACTTCCTCTCCTTCAGCTATTTTCTTTATTCTGGCTTAATCTTTTATTTCTCATAATCTAGATCTATTGGATGCTATGTATATTCATGTGTGTGTATTTTTTATCATTGTATAACCAGCACAGTAGTGTATGTCCAAAAAGAAGTCATTAAAATAAATAAAACATGGATAGTTGGCAGACATTTTCTAAAGATATTTAACCTTTTGTATTCTAGAGAGAGATGTCTAACATTTATTCTTATTTACTGGTAACAGGATTTTTGTATGATAATGCTGGCAGAACACACCCATTTAAGATTTTTCTGAAACCGAAGACAAAGAGAGTTATTTTTCCTAAATTCCTAAATTACGTGATTTATCAAAGAAAATACTTTTTCGAAATCATTCATATGATAGAGGGATTGTATCAACTTTTAGTATCATCTATCTAATTGCAATTGTATATTTAATCGCCTTCCTTTTTTTAACTATTTGAGACATAATTTTCAATTCTATCAACTATTGTTAGTGAAAACCCGGTTTTATGCGTGATAAATGACGACAGAACACAGTTGTGTAGATCCGTTATTATTTTCTGAAAAAGAGGACAAAGTAAATAATTTAAACTTTAAGTTTTAAACTATTAATGAATCATGAAGAGGAAATGAGTTTTCCAAAAACATTAATGGGATAGGTTACTCCCTCCTATATTAATCGCTTATTATTAGTACAATATAATTACTATGCGGCTTAAAATGCGCAGTTTTGCACTGAAAATAAGATCGAAATTTACACTGGTGCGTAATACGTGGGGCATAAAAATGATAGCTTTAAAAATAAAAAAAAGAGAAGAGCATAAAAGAAATTAGACATCTAGATATGTGGAAATACTGTTTATTTTTTAAAAAATGCTATTCCGTACGAACTTAAAGAGTTGTGTAGTTCTAGAAGTATACTATTTTTTCAAAAACTCGGGGTAATACCTCGAATAAATGATTTCAAAACATAAGAGCACTGCATACGTACATTTATTTCTCCGTAAAAAAGGGGGTGAGCGTTATACGGGGAATATGAAAAAAATTAAAAAATGCAGCTTGAAAGTATAGAGGTGCGAGTTATATACGCCGGATTTTACTGTATTGACGTCGTAGCAGGGTAGCGTCAACGCTCACACAGCTAATTGCCAAAAGACATTTTACTCCTAGATTAAATAATAAATAACGATAAATTCAATAAGGACATATTAAAGAAAACAGCCTTTCGCTATGGAAAAGTTCTTGTTCAAAGTTGATTTCAGGTATGTCCAGCCGTTGCGCCACTGACACCGGAAATCCATATTTCACCGCATATTTCATCATTCGCCGGCAAAATTCATCCGTAGGTCCTTCAGCGCGGCTGCATTCGCAAACTCAAAATTTGGCGAGTGAAGAATTCATCAATTCATGGAGATCGAGAAGTCGAAAAAGTCCCTCTCCAATTCCGAGCCGAACCACTTTCACCTCCATGGGCGGGACACTTTCACGCCCCTCGTCGCCTCTCATTGGCGGGTGCCACATATTTCCTCCCAGATCCCCTGACTGTAGTCCCAGTCCATTGTTGCGGTGGAACAATCGGTTGGCATTTTTGATCCTCACTAGGAAACGGCATCGTGTCTACCACTTGGAGGTGAAAACTTAACGTGTTATGTTTTCACTGAGTGTGTGTTTGTCTCTCCTTGCCACCAGTACTCTCTATTCAAGATGGCTGCGTCCATATGTGCGAGGGGCCAACACAAAGGCCATACTTCGCAGCTTCCTTCCTATTGAGCGTTTTGACTAATAAACGTCTGTAGGTCGGGAAGAAAGTGAAGTCACAGGAGTAGTGACTTCAAAGACATTCTCCAAGACAGTTCGCACATGGTATCTCCCTGGCGTAAGGGAAGAGCAGCCGGTGGTTTTTTGGAGGCACAATGTCCCATCTGGACAACTGTGTGTGTGTGTGTGTGTGTGTGTGTGTGTTGTGTGTGTGTGTGTGTGTGTGTGTGTGTGTGTGTGTGTGTGTGTGTGTGTGTGTGTGTGTGTGTGTGTGTGTGTGTGCGCGTGCGTGAACCTCCTTACATCAAACTTGACATGTATAGATGGGGAGAGTTCTGCTACTGAGCAGACGTTTCAACTTTATATTAATAATCATCTTATGGTCCGGTGCTCCTCTTTTGCATTTTAGGCCTCTCTAATAATTGAATCTTATCATTCATTGCAAATGACACAACCTGGATTTTAAAAAATGAATACTACTAATGGCAAAACATAGTAATGGAGGTAAAGAATAAAGAGAATCTAGTCATAATGCTGAGAATGCTATATTTTGAACTATTCATCTTAAGTTATTTGACTTGATAAGTGGGAAGACTTTTCCAGAAAAAAAAACTATTAATAAGATACATGTTTACAGGAAGCCCAGGATTCAGTTTAGAGCATCTTATAGTTTACATAATTTCAATTCCGCACTGCTATGTTATAGTAATTAAGCAGTAAAAATATTCTTTAGTGTTGTCTATAATCATGAAACAATTCAATGGAAATGTAGCGATCCAACCAAAATATTAAATTTCTTGAATTGGAAGGTGAACTGTTACTAAGATGGCAAATGAAAGCAAAACGAAAACTCGGATCTTCAGCCCTATGCTTTCCAAGCCACAGACCATTCAAAGGGCGAACTGTCTTGATACCGTTATGTAATATTCTGATCTTAATTTTAAATTTAAAAACTGAATAAATTTTCGTTGATTTTTACCAGTGTTTTAACTTTTTTTAATAACCTTCAGTATAGTAACCTTCTGATCTGGAGTCTACTCAAATTCAACATTAATAACCCGGGTAGTCCAGGGAGTCTTTAATCCTAATATAACTTTCATCGTTTTCTTTTCGTGTATTCCTCTTTTTTTCCCCTTATTTTCCTTGCAAGTTAATATGTTTGATTAATAGGATTTATTTATTCTGCTACAGAAGTCAAATTCTTTCACAATATAGATGTTTTTAAAAGAGTGAATTCCGTCACACCAAATTGACAGCTTCTATTTGAGAAAATCAAATTAACTTAAATCGGTTTAAGTTACTTTTTTTTTTCATTTTCTTTCTTTTCTACATTTTTTAGCTTCTTTAAATGATGTTATACTCCTGACAATGAATTTTAAATTCCAAATGGCATTTCTAGGGTACTATTTTCCCTCACTTTCAACGACTTTGAACCAAATTAAGAAACCATGTTCAGGCAAAATATAATGATTTTCATATAAATTTGAAGTGTTGTACCGCGTATATATTTAATCTTCAGTTTTAACTGTGTATGAATATTCGTAAATGTAAATCATGAAACCTTTACCTGTGCCAACTCTGAATTTTTGCTTTTAATTACAAACGAACACACGTGCTAAAGAGTATATTGCTAAGGAAAGGCATGTGCTGATTATCAAGCACAATAAATACAAGTAAAATGACACATAAATTGATTACTTGCTGCATCAATGACCAATTCTCCTGTTCAGCATTGCTTACGATATAATTGTGTCCATCAATAAGAGTACATACTTGGCAGTCTCAGTGATGTAATTAGCGTACAGTTTTAAAAACGTCAGGTAGCACGTGCAGCAGAATTTTAATGGAAATGAATATTCTAAAAATATGAATGAGTGCGACAGAATTTGGATTGATAGTTCCGGAATAAAAGGGTAAAAACAATGTACGTCTGTGCGGCAGAATTTGTAATGTGAATAAACAATAATGATGATTGATCATTCTATCACAATTTTAAAATATCATAAAATGTAAATAAATATTAAAAATGAATAGTTCGTGAATTGCCCTCGTATGTTTAAAACCTACTTTGAGACATTAGATCAAGAGCATTAATGGAAAATTATTCATAGACTATGAGGGGTTTATAAATTATTGTGATTCTAAATGTTTCATATCATCAGCAATATTAAGATATGAAAGAATAGATTATAACAACAACAAAACAGTAGAAAAATAACATTTTATCGACATTGGAAAATATTGTATTAAACTTTACTTCGCATGCATTCAATTATTAGTTAGTTTATTCATAGTCAGATAGACAGGAATTCTTAATCCTTAAATGCATATTGTTAACAATTGTCTACACTCCAGTTTCACTTAAGGTATCCGACTACTCTAAAATTGTGAATTTTGCTAAAAATTGACAAATTTTTTTATGATTTTATTATATGGGCCATCTTATTAGCTTTACAAAAATACCAAGTTTATCATTTTCCGTTCATTAGAACAAAAATTACAAATGTTTTAGTAAAAGCAATGCCATTACTTTAAGCAAGATATGTCATACTATAAAACGCGTTTTACTCGAAACGTGATTTTTTGAAAATAATCAAATGGGGTCAGCGATTGCTCAAAAACTTTTGAACATAATGAACTGAAATTTTTTCTGTAAGTTCTGTATAATAGTAGAATTGTTTTAACCTTCAGATTTATCAATCATTGTTTTATTACAAAATTTACAGTCCCTTATGTGAATAAAATCACTGTTTTTTTAAGCAGTTTCATATAATAACAATTCATTCATATAACAACTAATAATTGAAAACTCTAGTTTTTGTAAAAAAGAAAATATCTCTTATCCTGAAGTCATTCAAAATTGAATAATATAGTAACACATTAGATTGAAAAAATTGAAAATTTGTTCATAAACCTTTGGCACAGAATGGACCGCGTTTATGCTATTTTTTTGTCAATTTTTATCTATTTTTTCCCATTTTATTAATAATAATTTGTTTTTCTCTTCTTAATTTTAGCACATTTTTCTTAAAATACATTAAATAAATCTAAAAATGACACAAAAATCCCCATATCTCCTTTTTTAAAAAAAAAATTTGTCGCAACCAGTTGGATACTTTAATTTTATTCAAAAACCTGAGTGTGTGCGTTTCCGGACGCCGTTGATAACTATAAACAGTAAATCATTTGTAAAAGAAAAAAAACATGGCATTACTTATCGTAGGTACGGCTTTTCTTTATTTATTTATCTATTTATTTATTTATTGCCATTTAAATGAGGGGGGGGGGTGATAAAGTTCAGTGTTCTCGTCTTTTGTCTGGTAAGCCAGCGCTTCTTAAACTTTCAATTGCCATGGTCCCCCCCTCCCCTCCCTCTTTATGTATCGGACTGACATCGCGGCCCCCCAACATTTTGGTCATCCTTCTTGACTCCCAAAAGATAGCATACAGGTTCCTCAATAGTACTAAAACTACTTCTACTATTTATGTAAATGTTTTCAACATTTATTTTTTTCCTTCAAGAAAACAATAAACATCTAAATATATATGTACAGAAAAATATTACAAATACTAATTCCAAATTAATAAATGATATAGACGCGAAAAATAAATAACAAGTGCAATTCGCGAATTGGAAAACGAGATGGATGCAATTGTTATCGTATTGGCGTGCTAGACGAATTCACTTCTTAATCTCTTTGCACATGTGTTTCTACTATATGCTTTTTGAAAATATTACCTTTTAGTATTGGATATGTAATGGCAAACGATAAAAAACTGAATTAATATTCGTGATCGAAATTCAAGTTCTAGTAAATATTTTTAATGGGGACAATTTAGTGTTTCAGTCCAGGGTGACACGTCTTTCAATTTTTCCGTGAGGTCTTTCAGGATCTGCAAAAGAGGAAAATCTTAACTTTAGGTGAGGGACCTTCGCGGATCCCCTGGAAAGGGGATGTGGATAACCCGGGGATCCACTGACCACAGTTTAAGAACAGCTGTAGTAAGCTATCAACGTTTGATGTTGCATTTGAAAATTTTACTGGACATATGCTAGATTTTGATGATATTTTGTATGTCACCAAAAGTCAACATACAAGTTTTTTCAAAATACATACACAATACTACGACCTGGATCCAGTGGCGAACACAAGGAGGTATCTTGGGGGTCCGGACACCCCCCAAAGCCCTTTTTTCGATTGATGATAATCCTATAAAGAAATAACGTAAAATTTAATTAAGTGCTTGTAATTAACAATTTATTTTATTAATCAATGCTAATTATATAAATTCAATAATTTATTTTTTACTGTTTTTTGTTAACAAAATCAACAAAATCAGAAGAATCGGTGTTGTCTTGAGGTATGATACAAGTTGGGGGACTTTTGACCATGGACTCCCCCCTTGAAAAATTTTTGTGTACGCTACGGCCTGGATCTTTTCATTTATTTTTTACATAACCTAGTAAGAGTACATTCCCATAAAAAAGGATTTTTTTAAAATTCCAAACTAAAAAATCATAATCTTTAAGAGTTAATTGTCTCTCTTATTCTCGAACATATTCCAGAAATAAAGTTCGTCGAGCCTATTTTATTAGTACTAAATGTAGTATTGCATAAAAATATTGCTACTAAATTTATTATAATAATGTCAATTAAAGGGAAAAGTGAAACTGTTTTAATATCAGATTAAATAATATGAATATAAAATCATCGCGTTTGTCAAAGTAGTTAAAATTTGTCATCGGCACACCCCCCCATGAGCAACTCTCTTGTATCATTTCCTTTTTCTCACTAATTTCGAAATTCGATATTTGGTTAAAAAGGAAGAAACCGCGCGTTGCGTCAAAGCGTGCAATGCATTATCACGCACTGAGACGTATTTAAATTCGTCGATGCATCTTTTCAAGAGTGAAATAAAGAAGTCCTTTCTTGCGGTTTGACAGTGAACAACAAAAAATTGAAAATTTCTTCTCACGCAAACAACAGATTTCATTCTGTCCGCTAGTTAATGACGCTTTTTTCTTCAAGCATCTGCATTTGTTGGAACACTTGACAAATTCCTGACAGCGTAATCACAGGCCAATAATTCACATTTTCGAAAAAAAGGAAAAAAAGTGGCACAAATCATGTGCGAGTTTAGGTCTAAGACAGCGTGCTTTTTGAAAAGACAAAATGACAGACACTGTTTTGACCTCGGAATATCGCAAATCACGTGACCTTTCCCGCAAGTCACGTGACCTGTGTGCAGAATTGAATTCTCTCAAGTTCTGATTCACGCAGTTTTTTGTTGTTGTTGTTTTTTTTACATTTAACTGTTCTATTTCTTCTGGTTCGAATCTTTGAAAAATCGATTTTCCTTTTTTTTTCCCTTCTTTTTTTGTGGTTAAATGTTTATTATGAGTTCCTTGAATCTTCGCAATGTGTTTCTCTGTGCTGTTATAACAGATGTTCCAAAAAAATTCATTTTGGCTCTTAAAATTTTCTGCTGATTAAATTCTTGTTCATGTAAAAATCAGCTGAATTGTTAACACTCTCCTGAAGAATTTTAAAGATAAATCCGTCGAAAAATTATTGTTTTAATTTTACAATTATTCTTTATTTTTATGATGATTCAAAGAATGTCCTCCTGTTGATGTGGTGTGGAAGTTAGGAGAGGAAGTGCCAGGTCAGTTGCGTCCTCGTCACTCGACCATGGTTCCAAATTTCGAAGTCCGTCGCCAAAAACCCTGGAGTAGCTGAACAGTGTGACGTTAATTTTCATTCACTCACTCATGATGACTCAAAGATCAAAAAAATGATTTGTAAAGGCGGATATTCTTTATTTCAAAAGGCATACGTCAACTAAAAATGGAGTGTTTTTCAGACGATTTTTAATGTCTAGCATATCTATATAGGTACTCATATTTAAAATAGTTTTTATTTTATTTATTTTCGGGAGAAGGGTGTATTATTTTCATCATCATACACAGAATTTTTAAAAAATCTTACTTTTCTAAATTTGATTAACAAGTAACATATGTTGCATTTATCCTCTTTTTTTTATTTTTAGTTGAAACGTTAAGCATTAATTTAAAAGGACTTCTTTGTTAAAATTATGCAATTTAGTAGTTAATAAATATGAACGCTCCATCCTTTTGTTATTTTTGACGTCCTCAATTTACAAACATTTTTCCTCTTATAAAATCGAAAACTTTTAGTGTCGCAGAAAAACTTAAATAATATTTTGCACATATTTGTAAGCTATTTATTAAATACTGACATAGTTTTTATTCCAGTTTTAACTTTGATTGGAACAGTGCTATTTAAAAAACGGATTATTTATCCAGAAGGTTTTCTGCTAATTTAATCCTGAAGTAATATTTGAGTAATCAAGATATTTTTTAGAAATATTTTTAATCACTCAAGATTAAACAAACGCAGGCACATATCATCAGGAAAATCATATCTTTAACAAATGTATTTAATGTAATGGAGTAATTATTGATAGTTATAACATATTTATTTCATTAGCAACAATTAAACAATTAAATTAAAAATATATATGAAAGCAAAAACCAAATTTTTCCACCAATAAGAAAAATATAACTCGTTTTATATCATTAACGTATAGCCCGTTTCACATATTTAACTATTTTCCCTTGATAATTTCTGTGATTTTTTTTTACTTGTATGAATCAACGTGCATGCATATACGTAAATCAGAAAACTATATAGCAAAAACTTCTAACATCCAAATATAAAGAAATATACAACCCGATAAATAATCATCAAAATGGTATAAATGCAATCCCACTAATAGAAAAATTTTCGAATCAAGTCCATTTTCAAAATTTGTTCAACTTTTTCAGAAGAGATTCCGTTTGTTTCTCAACCCACTTTATGTCTTATTCCCTACTAAATCCTACGTCATGTCCATAAACATCCTCACTTGTTCCCTACAACAATATTATGACAGACCACAGTCGCCGACTTAAGTACCATTTCTAAAAATTCTAAGCTTAGAAAGCTACATAATATTTTATGGCAAGTATATGTACTTTTTTTCCCTAGTTGGATATGCATTTTCATGCGCTAGTGAGATGTTTTTATTGTTTTCCCCAGCATGGGGAAAAGTAAAGAATTTGTTTCCCTCCCCTATCACTAGCAGAATTGAATCTCATAACCATACGTCAGTGCTTCTCAAACTTTCAATATTTGTGACCGAAAAAGGTCGGTGGATTGATGACTATCGTTTGATTGACAACTTTTTCAAGCGGATCCGAATTGGTGAGATCGTTCCTCATTAAGTTTTTTCTTCTTTTTTTTAAAAGTTATTTGGTATAACTTTTCATCTGACTTTGGAGACATTTTTTCTTAATTTTAAATCTTACACAAGTTGGTGTATTGATTCAAAGTGGAGTGTTGGAGTGGGATAGAGAGAAGGGGTGATTTTTCTCGCCCAGGGAATGATATGGAGGTGGAGACTACCAGTACGGACTTAACATTGAATAGATATAGAAGCAAATTAACTGATATGGAATTGTTGGCCAGGTTTGAGGAAAGTTTGAATTTAAATACTACCCCAAATATTACAATTTTCTTAAAATCGGAAAATAATTTTCAGTGTGGTAATCCACTTAAATTAAAGGAATTAATAATGAAAAATTTCACAATCAAGAAAAATATTCAAAGTATTAGCAAAACAAGAAATTCAGAAATCATAATCAAAACAAATAGCTGCGTGACCGCCAAAGAAGCTTTAAAAATTAAAGAAATTAATGGATGTAAAATATTTTCTAGATTATCCTTTATTGGCCTAAGTACAAGTTACATTTTGCAGGGAATAGACACGGAATACACAATAGATGACATAAAATCTGAACTTGAAAATAACAATCACGCAATTTTGTACATCCAATGGTTCACAAAAAAAAAACAGAATCAGGATACAAACCTATCAAAACAATTAAAGTAACCCAAATAGGATGCACGATTCCCGAAAGAGTATCAATAGGATTTGAAATGTTTAAAACTAGCCTTTTTTTTTGAAAAACCTAAACAATGTACTAAATGTTGGAAATTTGGTCACATAAATAAATTTTGTAGAAGCTCAATTAAATGCCGTGTATGCTCACTAAACCACTCTGAAAACGAGTGTAAAGAAATAAATACAAAAAAATGTAGCTGTTGTGGAGAAAATCATGAAGCTAACGATAAAAGCTGTAAAAAATATCAGGAGGAAGTCGAAATCTTAAAAATTAAAAATAAGCAACAAATCTCGAGAAACGAAGCAGTCGAAAAGTTCTATAAAGAAAAAAAAACCTCATTCTTGGCCATAACTTATAATAAACAAACTGAGAAAATAGAAACCCTTGAAAAAAAGTTTCAAGAATTAAAATTAAAATTGGAAGAAAATAACAACATTTTTGAAATGAAATTGGAACAAATTGTACAAAGTTTTACGGCAGAACTAAACACGATGATAAATCAAATAAATTTAAAATTTTCATCCTTGATGAACACAATGGAATCTTCGTTAAAAAAAACTGCATCCAATATAACAGTTTCAGAAGATAACGACTTTCGATTTAATAGAAAAATAAATGAAAAAGCAAAAAGACTAAAAAACATTTCAGAAAAGAGAGAAATTAATTTAGAAAGTATAGTAGAACAAAATAAAATTTAGATATAAATATACAAAATTTCTTGCATCCTAAAAAAAAAAAAAAATAAAATAAAATAAAATAAAATATTAACCGGTTTTCTTTTTGAACATTTAAACTAATTCGTAGTATTGCACATTTTTCCCCTTTATATCCTGAATATAATCCAATGGAATGCACGTGGAATTAAAAGCAAAAAATCAGATATTCTATTCACGCCAATTTTTCAAAAAGCAAGCATTTTAATAATCCAAGAAACTTGGCTACACCCTAATGATAACTTCACAATTCCCAATAAGAATATATTCCGAATCGATCGAGAAAACAGAAAAGGAGGAGGATTAATGATAATTTTAAACAAAGATATTAGCGCAATAAAAATATTCTCAGAAATTAGCGAAGACTTAGAAATTCTATTAGTCAAAGTTCAGATAAATACAGTTCCTATCACAAGTTTTAATATTTACATCCCACCGGGTAACTTTAAAAATGACAGTTTATCTAAAATAGCATCATATATAGATAATCATAGCTTAATATTGGGAGATTTCAACGCATCTCATGAAATATGGGGTTCAAAATATTCAAATACGTCTGGGAAGAAGATTTTTGATTGGATTATCGAAAATGACTTAATTTTATTAAACGATAAAAGCCCAACTTATCTCCATTCATCGGGAATTTTTACATCGATAGATCTTTCATTATCATCTATAAATTTAAATTATGATATGTCGTGGTCCACAAGTACCGATAATTTTGGAAGTGTGACCATTTCCCTATTATTATTAATTACAAAAGAACAAACAGCTCAACAACAAATAATTTTAGACAAAAAACAAATTGGAACAAATTTATTAATCTTATTCAATAAAAACTACATTTGGATGAAAATATAGATGTTGTAGAAGAAATTAGAAAAGCCCAAATCTTGTCTCAGGAATCAGAAAAAAATCAGATAAATTCAAGAGCTCCATGGTGGACAGCAGCATGCGGGTATTTAAGAGCAAAAAAAAGAAAACTCCTTAAGAAAGCTAGAAAATACTTCAAAGAAGAAGACTGGATAAAATATAAAGAAATAAGTGCAAAACTTAAGCGAACAATAAAAACCTGTAAAGAAAACTTTTGGCACAAGACATGTGAAAAAATCTCTTCTCCTAAAATTCTTTTTAAAATAATTCGTATAATAAAAATAGAACAATTTCGAACTATTCTTCATTTAACATCATTGAGAATAATGGAATCATACTAACAAACGAACAATCCCAAGCTAATTGTTTTTTAAAATATTACGCAAAACAAAACAATAATAGTATCCAAAATATTTTTATTCCGGACAATAGCCAAGATATTAATAAACCGTTCTCTTTAAAAGAATTAAAAATAGCAATATCTCATCAAAAAACAGCAGTCCAGGGCATGATAAAATTTCTCTCCAAACAATCAACCACCTCCCCATCAAAGCAATAAATCTTCTCCTAAAATCCTTTAATGACAGTTGGTCTTCTAGTCAAATTCCAAAAGATTGGACTCACGCAATTATTTACCATTCATAAAACCTCACAAAAATCCCAAGGAAATAGCGTCATATCGCCCAATTTCACTTATCTCAATAGTTGCCAAATTAATAGAAAGAATGATCCTACACAGAATATTAGATTTCAGCTTTCAAAATAAAAATTTTCACGTAAATCATCATGGCTTTTACCCCCACAGAAGCAGTATTAATACGATTCTTCAACTTCAACATGATATCATACTGGCTAGAGAACGTAAGGAATACTTTATTCTAGTAGCATTAGATATTAAATCAGCATATGACTCAGTGTGGCCAAGTGGTCTAGTTTCTAAATTAAAAAAAGTTGGATATTCAGGTAATTTGCTACGATGGGTTCAAAATTTCTTACATCAAAGAACAATTCAAATTAAATGGCGGAACAATTTTTCGAAAATCAGCAAAAACAATTATGGTGTACCTCAGGGTTGCATCTTGAGCCCTTTCCTATTTATGATTTATATGGCAGACATTTTTGAAATCCAACACGACAGTCATCTTCTGGTCTATGCAGACGACATTTTCTTATATAATAGCGACACAAATTGGAACAAAACAATAGTCGAATTACAAATATCTTTAAACAATATTTCACCCTGGTGTAAAAAATGGAATTTGTCCACCTCTCTAGAAAAAAGCAGTTTAATCAACTTTTCCAGAAAAAGAAGTACAATACCTCCTATACTTAAAATATGTGATCAACCTATTCCCGAAGTAAAGTGTCTTAAAATCCTAGGGATAATCTTCGACCCCAATATCACTTGGAAAAATCATATTTACCTCAGACAGAAAGGTTTTAAATATTTAAATGCAATCAAAGCATTATCGTCCCCTAAAATAGGAACAAGAACTGATACTCTTTTAAATATTATTAATGCTACAATCCATTCTATTTTTGACTATGGAAGTCAACTTTTTTCCTTTTCAAGCAATAGCAATAGACAAAAACTAGAACCAATTTACAATGCTACATTACGTTTAGCCCTAGGTCTCCCAAGAAACACTCCGATAGACGTATTAAGAGCGGAATCTATGAATGGCAGTATCAATAATCGACATAATTTCCTTTGTCAAAAATTTATTATTAAACAAATAGCATTAAAAGACTGGTCACCAAATGCAAGGTTATTTTGGGATATTAATAATAATCTTTATAGATATAGAGAAAAAGAAATCAGTATTTTTCAAAAGTCAATCAACCTGCTCTAAGAACTATCTATTTCTAAAGTAGATATTCTTCAGTGGACTCCTCCTCCTCCAATCTATGAAAATCACAAAATTAACATCTATACTCATGAACTGCCATTTCAAAACAGAGACTTTCCAGATCGTATAGTGCAAAATATGTTTAATGATTATATCCAGTCAAACTTTAATGACAGTATTATAATTGCAACAGATGGTTCTAAAAATACTAATCAAACATCAATAGGAATCTTAATCCCCAAGAAAAAAGTTAAACAAAATTACATTCTGAAAGAAATTATTTCCATTTTTACAGCGGAAGCTATTGCCATATGGACTGCGTTAAAAAATTGGGTTTCAGAAACAGAAAACTATGTCATCCTGACGGACAGCTTATCAGTTCTAAAAAGTATCCTTAATATTAACAGAAAATCCAGTACGATAATATTAAATTTAAATTCAACGTTACACGAGTGTCTCCAAATAGCTCAATCAATTACATTCATTTGGGTACCAGCTCACAAGGGAATAGAATTTAATGAAGAAGTAGATAAATTAGCTAAAGCCTCTCCAGATCCTAGGAATATTATTCCTTGGATTACTTGGGAAGATCTACATACATTTTTCAAAAATCAACACAAAAACGAAAACGAAGAAACATGGAAAAAGAGCAAGAGACATAAAAATTATAGTTATATTTTTCATCTTAAAAAATGGAAAAGACAAGCAGCAAAAAATAGAAATACAGAAGTTTTAATTAATAAGCTGCGGGCAAAGAAATTACCATTAAATGATATTTATTTTCTTTTTAAACAAACAGATTCCCCATTGTGTTCAGATTGCCATGTACCAGAAACTAGTGAACATTTTATTTTAACCTGCAACAAATATCAGTTGCAACGTAAAACATTGAAATTTTTTATCTCTAATCATAGTGAATGGTCTTATTCATCAATAGCGAATTGTGATACAATAGAGCATATTCAAAAAGTCGAAGAATTTTTAAAAACAACCTATAGATTCTAAAAATACCAAGTTATAGATCCAAAATACACTAGTTTCATCTACCACTTTTGAAGTATAAGTTAACAAAACTTACAATTTTACATAATAATCAAGACCTATACTTGCATCCTATTTGAAGAAAATAATGCAAATAATCATTTCGGAGCATAAGGTGTTAGCCAGAGCTCCAGATGTACAGTGATAATACTGAACTGAACTGAACTGAACTATTTGTGACCCAATATTCAATCATAATTTCCATCGCCCCCCCCCTCATCCATACAATAGCGATGTAATGAATTCAATAATACTATACTTTGACGCTAAACCTACAATACGATTTTAACCTCTTAAGTGTCATCGGCGTATATATACGTCTCGCTCAGCCAGTGCGTTAATTGCCCCAGATGTATATATACGTCTTTCCGAAGTACGACCTTTTCTGTGAACTGCTATCCATAACATTATTCTGAAGGCTTTGGAATGCAATAAAATACCCTTGACAGTGTTTGTGAAGGATTTGCTTTTTTCTTTTTTCTACCGCCCCCCCCCCTCTTATAATACACCCCATACGCTCGCCTACGTGTTAAACGGTTTCATTGGGGAGCGCTAATCGCGTAATTTTTAATTGGCATTAACGGATGAATTATAAAAAGTACAAATTATCCAGATAAGTGCTAATGTTTGCATATAATTTTATATATGTCAACCCCATAAGGTCACTGGTAATTAATAAACTTGTTCTTAACTTAGTATTATTAAATTAATTATAAAATACATTGCGCAGTTTAGTATTATATCAGTGTATATTTTTTATGAAGCCAGAATGTATTTTGTTTGTTCACTTTCAGTAAATTAATAATTTTTTTAACAACCTTTTGTTTTCGACTCTTCAATTTTCTCGCCCTCCCCCCCCCCCTTCGTAGGGTTATGCCCATATAGGAAGGCGCGTCCCTTAGTTTGAGAAACATTGCACCAAGATCAGAATGCATTCTGCTAAATAGAGACATTCTGTTAGCAAGTGACGAATAGTTGGTTTTGACTGTATTTCTTTCGGCACCTCTGTCAGTGCCCCTCTAGGAATATATACTGCCTCCGAGAGAGAGAAACTACCGTTTTTTTCCCTTCCCTCCTCCAAGAGCGCACCTGAATCAACAAAACGTGGAAGTTGCCGAATGTTTAGTCAGTTGTCTTTATCGAGTAGCGGTAACTGCTTCGAGGGATTTTAGAGACTGAAGCAATATTGGAGGGGATACAGGATTTGCTTACAGTTTGAGAGGTTCTTCTGTTCTCACTGTTTGTTTGTATACGTTGAAGAAGTAACATATGTTTAAAACTCTTGATATCGCTATTGATGAGTTACTTCTTGATTTACACAGCAAATATTTGATGAGAACATGTGTTGTAAAACTTGATTTTGATACGGTTTATCTATGATGCTTGTTCTTGACCGAAATTCAGGAATTTCTCAACTATTACTTCGATTTTCATTTCAAGTGTGTGAAAGATAAAATACGACTCCTCAAAGGGAACGATTTGGATCAAAAAAGGCTATTATATTCCTCTTAAAAGTTACCGTTTAGTTTTATCCTGATAGCTACTGTCTGGTGAATGAGTTTCTTTTGTGACTTCGAACTATAAAGCAACACCAGGGATTTGGGCAAAGAACCTCGTAATTCTGAACCTCGGCCAAGTGACGAGGACGACTCCTGTCCTGAGCTGACATTCTCTCTCCAAGCTATCACGCCATCGGAGGAATTTTAGCCTCGACACATTTAACGTGTATCAACCCCTCTACAGGGTGGATATTCAGTGGTACTAGGGCTCGAACTCATGACACGCTAGCCATGAGTTCGTGACGATAACTAGAGCACCATGGCCACATAGCTAGTGTCGATATTCAGACAGGTTTACTTAAGAAAGCTTAAAATAAGTTACAAGATGTGCTAAGGGATTGTTTGACAAATTACAAAGTAACATACATACTTAACATATGCATCTTGAAAAAGATTTTCCTACATATGTTCTTTCATAAACAAAGGCCGAGGTATCGAATCATGGCTAGCGTGTCATGAGTTCAAGCCCAGTACCACTGAAGACCCACCGTGTAGGGGAGCGATGCACATTAAATCTGTCGAGAGCTCTAACGTCCTCCCGTTGGTGTGGTGTGGTAGTTTGGAGAGGGATGTGCCAGCTCAGGTGTCGTCCGCGTTACTTGACCATGGTTCAAAATTACGCGGTCTGTCGTTAAAAGCCCTCGTGTATAACTAAACAATGCGACGTTAATATTCACTCACTCAACTTCATTAACTAAGCGGATCTCAATATTGTAATATGTTAGTGTTTTAAGCCGTTTTTATCCTAGGACACATTTATAACTATAGTTAAATGTTCACTTGCATTAAGGGGATTTAAAACTTTCACATAATCAGTCTTTTAGGATTTATTTTCTTCCTTAAAAATTATTTAATTTTACTTAAAAAAGGCGCCAATTAAAATTAATTAGCATTTATTAATGATGGAAATTATAAATAACTTAATCTTATTCAGCAACCATCTCTTTTTATATTCATATATATTTTTACCTCACATTAATTTATGTAATGAGGAAATGCTCGCATAATTAATTTTACAGGTTTATAATTTTAATACGTAACCTAATGGTACAGGGATGGCCAACCAATGGCACACGACACAATATTTTGGGCACGCCGCCGAACAAAACGGATTGCATTTTAATTCAAAATAAGAAAGTTCAACATTAAGTGTTACGGAAAGAAAGTGAGTGTGGGTCGCAGCTTTCAGCGAGATTTTCTCAGTCCAAAAGAATTATCGGAAATGCTCAAGAGTTTCCGATAATTGTGTGTGTGTGTGTGTGGGTGGTGTGTGGTGTGTGTGTGGTGTGTGGTGTGTGTGTGTGTGTGTGTGTGTGTGTGTGTGTGATGAGAGAGTAGAGAGGGAGAGAGAGAGAGAGATTTCATTTAATAAACTGAACTTGTCACAATTCGATTGATTGGAAATTGAAAACTTTGAAATTAAGAAGAGAAATATATCTATAAAATTAAATCTTGCGTGAATGAGTATTAACGTCACACTATTCAGCTACACGAGAGCTTTTCGCTACATGCATTGTAATTCTGAACCATGGTGAAGTGACGAGTACGATACCTCTCTTCCAACTTCCTCACCACACCAACGGGTAGACGTTTGAACCTCAATATATTTAACTTGCATTGGCCCACTCTGCACGGCGGATCTGTAGTTTTTGGGCTCGAATTCATAACACGCCAGCCACGAGTCCGTTACCTTGACAACTAGGCTACCTCGGCCACAATTAAATCTTACACACAGTTTCTTCTTCGCCTCATCTTATTATGTGTTTAATGTCTGTAATGCAGCTTTAAAAATATATCTAATTACAGTTTATATAAAACTGTGAAACCTCAAAATTTAGCTTTAAATACGAGAAGAAATTGGAATACTTGAACCATATTTTGCAATACATGCAGGGAAATTTGTTCCAACACAGAGATTTAATTATATGATTATAATAAATGGGAAATTTCTACTTCAACTAAAGTGTTCATTCTTGTGATGTCGTCACAAAGAAGAAAACACACCCCTATTCATGCTGAAGGGGAGGAGGCATCTGGAGAGCAGGCGGCTCGCTCATGGTTTGGAGACAGTGCCCATGGCTTTGGCGTCATTATCCTTTGTCGGACATCTGGGCTGTTAACCCTGGTGTGACTGTTAACACTATGGGCTGAGCATAACTATATTGTGCGCGTCCATAAGCAGTGCTTGTCCGCCTTAAAAGACTGGCGCCTTGGCGGACGGTGGCGGGTCACATCAAAAGAAGAAAAGACGGCGAGGTGGTTCGAAAACCAGATGTCAGACAAGCCCTTGTCGAGAGAAACCTTCGAGAGGGACCAGATCCATTGTTCGGCCTGCACCAGTGGTGGGCTAGTGAGACGGAGGTACAGGCTGCAAAATCTTGGGGCCAGCCAATGGGAGTTGACGAGGGGCGTGGAGTTGACCCGCCCCTGGAGTTTAAAAGGATCGACTCCCGAGATGGTATCCTGCCCCTGCGGTTTGTCCAGTTTGCAAAATGAACAAGCTCCTCCCACTTTCTCGTATTTAACTTTTTAAGACCCCTGGGCAGCCAATTGGAGTCACTATCCTCACCTTCCAGCATCCAATCAGAGAGCAGCTTCTCAGCTCTCTCTCAAGCAACTTTCCCTTCCGGGACTTCAAGAGACATACCAGCACCATAGGCACGCCTACCGGATCAATCCTTTCAACCAATCGCCATGCTGTATCTCGCAGACTGAAGATCACCACTTTCGCCGATTCCACATCGCAGAATCCCAGATATGGGATGGAGGGCTGCAAGCAGCCTGTATGCCCACTGATACACCGCAATTCACGGTATCCTGCGGAAAAGGACAGACGGGACCTGATCGAGAGGAAAGAAAAATTGTGGGGGCAAGTGCCCTCCGGACGGAAATGATTTCGCTTCACGAGTAGGCCTTGGTGCGAGGGAGAGGAGAAAAAAGAAGCACTCCCGAGACGGTTTCTGAGCCCGATCTGGTGGGACTGAGAACACCGTGGGGCAAGCGCCCTCCGGACAATTGAAAGAGGTATCAAAGACTAAGGACTAAAAGAGACGCCATGCACTGGCTAGGCAATTCTGCAATTATTTCGACTCTTAGCTTTAGTTTTTTTCCCTGCAAAACAAAACGCTAGAGGGATTGCCTTTGATGTATAATTTTTATTCATCTAATATTTACGTATTCTAGAAATAAAAATTATTTTTAATATTTAACTCTGGGTCTCTGAAGACGCTACCATGACGCGACTCCAAAATATATATCACTTTTCAAAAGAATTCAAAATTGAAAGATTTTAGAAAGAGTAAAAATCTAAAATTCAGCTGGCAGAGCTAGACGCTTCAAAAATTTTATATATTTTTCGTTATTTTCTCAAGAAAATTGTAATAAATAAAATAAAAATTTCAATATATATATAATTTAAAAAGTTCAAAAGTCAAGACATTAAATATGTATTTTTATACAAGTAGCTTCGATAGATCCTGGAAAGTTAAGGGAATTGAAAATTTAAAGAAAAAGTGTATAGCAGTCAAGAACTAAACTACGAGTACAGGAGATTTCATTTGACAGAAAAAAAGGGACAATAATTAAAAATAAAATTTAAAAAAAATAAATAATTAAAAATAAAAAATTTTAAAAAAAAATAATTGAAATTAAATTTTTAAATATATAAAATTGGAAAACAGCGTCTAGTTTTGTTTTGGAGTTCAAGCGCAAAACTCTTTTCATCAAAATAGGTAATAATTTTGGAGCTATTCAAATTCTAACAGTTTGATTGCTTTCATTTTATGTTATCAAATTAAAAAACACACCAGAAATGAAATATATTTTTCAAACTTAAGTCAATATAAATTTTTATTTGATTGTTTCTGCTGTTTATTCTATCGGAGGAGAAAAAATATATGTAACAAAACTTCATTTACTTAGAATGATGTACACAAAAATAGCTTTTCATTTAGATTAACTCAAAACAACTTTTTTTTCTTATTCTGAATAGTAATATATATTTTAAAGTTTTCTAAATGGTAAACATTTATAAATATTTAGCACACATAATTTTATTGACCTAGAATATTTACTCGTTTGAAAATATTTCAGTTTATTATTTCTATTACCAAAACATCTTTATAAATTTATTTTCTGCCATTGTACTATAGAGTAAACTAATAACCAAGAAAAGCAATCAAATAAACAATAAAAGATTTTTATTTAATCAATAAAATATTTTTCGATAGAAAGTTCAACATTTTTTCCCCAAGTCTTCCTTTAAAAAATGGTAAATTACGAGGTCCATCTTGAATAAGCCCTGTATAGCCTCAAAGTGCAATGTTAATAAATATCCAAATCAATCTAAAAATTATTCAAGGCTCTCACTGCAAATATTTGGCTTTGTAAAATATAGGGGGAAAAGAGGGGGGAATAAAGCCCATTGTTTCCTTTTTGTTACAACCGGGGCAGTTTGGTTTCAAAAAAATCAGTTAAGTAGATCTAAATCCAGAGGATGAGTTCGGTCTCTCTCTCTCTCTATCACCTCTCTTTCTCTTATCTCTCTTTCCACTCTCTCCTCTCTTTCTCTCTTCCCTTCTCTCCTCCCTTTCTCCTCTGTCTCTTTCGTCTGGGTTTTTAAGATAGACCTCTGCCTTCTTCAAAGTTTTGAGGTGATTATCATTTTGTTAGCTGATTATCATATCAATCAATCTTGTAGTCCTATACTCTCGATTTGTGAGAACGAGGTTGGTTTTTCCTCTTCTTTCTTTTTAATTATTCAGAATGAACCGACCAGCCAAGTGTTCAGACCTTATTCCTTTAGAGATCTTATAGCCAAACCTTATTCCTTAGAGCTTTAGAGTACTCGTATTCAAACTTTTTAACAGTATAACAATATTTAGAACATTTCCCATTTTAAAAACGAATCTATTGACATTTCTTGAACTTGCTTACATCAAGGAATCATTTTCACTTTTCGCTTATAGAAATATATTTCCTCGATTGTAACAAAAGCGCTCTCTATGAAAAAGGTTTTGTGGATGAGAAATGAGATTAGCTGACCACATCCTAGCATGCGAAGAAGCATAAGAATAGTTATGAAATATATATTTAAAATGGTTTCAAGTCTTCCCACAATAAACCTCGTAGCACGATATTCTCGACTTATATAATCATTAGAATACTGTTGCTGAATTTTTAAATAATTGTAGGCCAAATAAAAACATCCAAAAAGCATACCTTAACAATAATTTCGGAAATGATATAAAAATCTATAAAATAGCTATCTAAATATGATAGTATGCAAAATTAATCCCACACAAGCAAATAATAAATATATGTTCATTATCAATCTTTCCAAATTATTACTAGCGAACTGTGTGTGTATGCGCGCATGTGTGTGTGCGAGTGTGTGTGAGGAGTCACAAGTTTGGGTCATATTTTTCCAAAAAACTGCAAAACTAAAATGTAAAGAGGTTTCATATGTTCAATCTGTTCTGTAAAGTGCTCACGTTGCTGTGATGTAAAGACAGAAGAGTTAAATCCCAGTGCATAAGACGTCCTGGCACGAGTCGTCACTGATCCTCGTGTTGCTTATAACTATGGAATAATTGGGAATTTCTTTTTAATTATGAAAAATATCGAACATCGGAATATTAATAAGGTAATAAAAAGAGCTCAAAGAAAAATTCTTTTTTTCACCGAAAATTAACGTCAACTGCTACGAACAAAACGAGGGGGGGGGATTTTCTTTTAATTTGAAAATTTTGAAAATGTAAAAGTTTTAGAAGCTGTTTTTATTTTAAGGTCTTTCTTTGATCTCAAATGGAATATAGCAACGTTTCTGATTTGCAGTTGACATGATATCCAGTTCCTGACAACCTCTTGAATTAGAATTGCAACCGATGGGTATTAAAATTCTTAGAACACAAGGTCTTAACGCCTTTATCGAATCCAAAAACAGAATTAGTTGGAAAAAATTGTACAGCAATCATTCATTTCAAGATCCTTTTTTCATCCTGCCATTGCTTAATCTCTTTGTAATGGTGCAGGTGGAACTCCTCAATTCCGTCAATACGCGTGCAATTCAGTTTAACGAACCTTAGTTTGATTTATCTGTTCTTTTCGACTCCGCAGTACTGTAACGATTTCCTGTCTAATAGAACGTTTTGCTTAAGCGCCCGTTAATTAAACACATCTGGCAAAAGAATAAATTTCGTCCTTCGACGAACCAGATGGAACAGGCGGATGATTGCTTCTTTCCAAGTGTGGCGGTCCAAAAAAAAAAAAAAATGGCACGCAGCTTTTTGATATGGTAATTTCGCTTTTGAATGTCGCTGTTACGGCTACGTTAAATTAGAAAGAACTACGAGAGTATTAAATGCTATAATTTACTTCACATTTTTTTATTTATTTAATTTTTTTTGTACAGAAACTGAAACAAAACAAAAAACTTTTTTTCAAAATTATATGAACACAAATGTTTTAAACATTTATTTTAATAAAGATTTTGGGATCTCTTTTAGGTTCTTAATAACATATTTATACATGTTAACTTTAAAGTCTTGCTTCTACGTGTTTTCCTGGTAGCTTTAAATATAGCAATATGTTATTGTTTGTTTCGTATTGCAGTTTTACATATATATGGCAGCATACTTAATCAGCCATTTGTATTTCAATGTGTTAGTTTTTTATTGATTGCTGTATTCATATAAACATTGCAGTCACATGTATGCTGAGCTCAAAAATAGGTGGCTTTTTTGTTATTTTTGCTATGAATTTCAATTTTGGCAAAAGCAAAAATTAAAGTTGAATTTTGCACGTTGAAAATACATTTCATTTTACTTTGTTGTTTTTTAAATCTAAAACACAGATAATTAAATGAAAAAGGAAGAAATGTATTTGATTTTATATTAACAAATTAAGTATCGTAAAATCCGGCCTTTTTTACGTGCACCTATACTTTTCGGCTGCCTTTTTTAATTTTCAGGTATATTCGCCGTATAACGCGCACCCCCTTCTTTACGAAGAAACCTGAAATGAGCAGCGCTCTTACATTTTGAAGTCATTTATTGGAGGTATTATCCCAGGCTTTTGAAAAAAATAGTGTACTTTTAGAGTTACAACTCTTGAAGCTCTTTAGTTATACCAATTCTTTAAAATAAACAGTGTTCCGATGTATGTAGAAGTCTAGTTTTCTTCATGCTCATCCCTGTTTTCATTTTTAAAGCTATTATTTTTATACCCGGCGTATAACGCTCACCAATAAATTTCGATCTTATTTTTTATATTGAAAGTGCGCGATTTTACGGTAAATAAAAAATTAACAATGCAGATAATATTCAGTTTCGAGATCGAAAATAAAAAACAATTTTACGTATAACAAGTTTGTAAAACACTTATTTGTAAATACATCTTTCCTTTGTGTGATTATTTTTTAAATATTTTAATGCTTAAAAACTACATATATTTTTTGTGTATATATATATATATGTTTTAATATATATATTTTTGTGTGTATATATATATATATATTTTTAATGGAAAGTTTCGATATGTAAATATATAGCTGCAATGAAGATAAACTTAAAGTTTTAGATTAAAAAAAATTAAATCAATATGCACTTTAATTACAGAATTTGAAGAGCTAGAACTGAGGAAAATCCAACTAAAGATAAATAAATAACAATAATACACGCACAAATAAAAGAGCTGACTTGTTTGAAATATGTGCTGAGATCCCAGTTACATTGCCACATCAATTAAGGGGAATCTGACTTGATCTTTCTAAACCACTTGGAAATTACGCTAGGACTAGAGGTGACGCACCTCGTAATTTTGAATCACGGTCAAGACATGAAAACTCCACTTGAGCGCTGCTCTCCCTCTCCAAACTTCTACACTACGCCGTGATATATTTAACATGCATCAGCCCCTTTACAAGGAAAGTCAACACATACAAAACTAAATTACCGTATAATTCGGTGTATGACGCGAGCTTTTTACACAAAAAATAAGATAAAAATGTACAAGTGAGCATTGTACGCCGGGTGTAAGAATGAGAGCTTTAAAAATAAAAAAAGAGAGATGGGCATAGAAAAAAATGAGGCTTTTACATATATCGAAAACTGTTTATTTAAAAGAAGTGACATTCCTTATCTGAACTTAAGGGGTTATAGTTCTAGAAGTATACTATTTTTTTCTAAAGCTTAAAATAATACCTCCAATAAATGACTTTCAAATATAAGCTCATTGTGCACGTACATTTCAGGTTTCTTCGTAAAAAAGAGGGTGCTCACGCTATAAGACAAATTTACCAAAAAATTTAAAAAATGCAGCTTGAAAGCTTAAGTGTACGTGTTATACGCCAGATTTTGCGGTATGTAAGATTTGAACAAAAGGACTTGTGGAGAGTGTCCCTTTTTCTCTCAGCATGAACTGAAAGTTGAAATAATATACACTTCTTTGGATGTATTTTATTTCAACACTCTCATCACAAGATATCTGAAACATTTGGTCCTACAGACTTGAAATTTTACAGGCATGTTACTTTTGTTGAGAAGAGAATGAGAGTTATATTAATGTCCCACTGTAAAGGACTAAGCGGGCTATTTGTGATGGACCTAGTAATTTTGAGCCACGTCAAGTGACGAGGACTAAAACCTTTTCTGACGTCTCCCTCTCATATCTACCACACCACATCAACGGAAGAACATTGAGCCTGGACAGATTTAACGTGCATCGGTGTCCTCTACACGGCAGGTCTTCAGTAGCAACAGGACTCGAAGCCATAACACTGTGGTCATGAAATCGTGACCATAACCAATAGACTTTCATGGCCATGATCTACATCTTGAAGGAGTAATGATGAAGGATGTGTCAGATAAAGTTTATGTTGTGATTTCCATGTAATGTGTAAAGAAGCTAATATTAAGAATAATAGTTGATATGCCTCGTACGAAATCGAATCTTGTTCATGTGAAGGATAGGAAGAATTTCGTGGAATAAAATTGTGATTGGTTCGAAAGAAATATACAACAACGAAGAAAGGAAAATATATTGTTGAGCTGGCGTGAGTGAGTGAATATTAACGTTCAGCTACACGAGGGCTTTTGGCCGCGGACCTCGTAATTTTGAACCATGAACAAGTGATGAGGACGACACCTGAGCTGGCACCCCCTCTCCTAACTATCACACCACACCACGGGAAGACGCTTGAGCTCTCGGCAGATTTAACGTGCATCGCTGTACTACACGGCGGGTCTTCAGTGGTACTGGGCTTGAACTCATGACACTCCAAACACGAGTACGTTACCTTGACCACTAGGCTACCATGGCCTCTTGTTGAGCTGGCAAGAAATCACAAAAGACATGGTTCCGGATAAACATGAACATGGTAATTTGTGAATCGAGTTATTAAACCTGCATCGTCCAGATTTAAATATTTTAAAAAAATGCGTCTGAGAGGGTCAAACTTTTCTTTGCATAGCAGTGCACAGAATAATTTGATTTTCTTTTTTAATCGCTATATAAATAACATTTAACTAAAGTTACCATATGATATCAAAAGCGTGCAATATTTTCTTCCCCAGTTTTTTTTAAAAAGGTAATGTTTTTCTTCGTTCTTTCTTTCTTAAAAATACTCTAAGCACAACAGGAATGACTCTTTAATAAGTGTCATAAGAGCCCACTTCCTTCCACAGAGAAAATCGCATTTGCATTTTTATACCTTTTGATGCAAACATCAAAATACAATTAAGTTTTTTATTAAACCGCTTTAGGTTTCAGAAAATACTCTCTATTAAAATAGTCTATTTAAATTAATCATCTTACTCGACTACATATTCCAAGAATGTTTTTTTAAAAATCTTACAATAATACTTTCAGATTCACGATATATTTTTACTGTAAACATTGCATTCCTTTTCCTTCTCTTCTTTTAATGCATATTTATAGCACCGATTTCTTCGAAAACTTCTAACGCTGTTCTTTTTATATGCAATCATATCCTCTTCTTTCGAACAACTTGCGACGAATCCATCTACATTCCAACCCTCCCCTCTTCTCCTGGTAGGGTAAAAAATAGCTCCATCACCCAAAGAAGCTGATCCTCGCATATTTGGGGTCTCTTTTTACCCCACCCCACAACAGAGAACTACTTGTTCTCAGACATTTCTGTGTAGATCCAATTCCGGATCGCTGTCTTCATTTTCGGTTTTATTTTTTCCTCTTGTGAGGGGTATTCTTCTGCACAAGAACAATTAGTATCGTTCTCTAGAAGCGAGAGGCCCTCCCTTGTCAGTCTTGGGGACCTCTTTTGGAGGTAGGGCTCATTAAGGGAGCAGGTCGGCCTCAGGAGGACAAGCGTTGACTTGAAGATATGGGTTGGGTATTTGGAGTAGTTTATCTTGTATCCTGCGGTAGATAAGGATCTTTAGATAGCTCGTAGATATCGAGGAAATTTATTTATTGCAAAATTAATTTTCAACCCTCAAGTGGGCTGAGAAAATGACTAAAAATCATTTTCGAAACAACTTTCAAAAACACAACACAATAAGTAAGCTTTTTAGGGGAAAGGGGATTTCTGTGAGTGAGTGTTAATTAACTCCCTATAAAGCAACATGGTGGACATTGGAGATGGACCTCGTCAATTTGAATTGCAGTTAGGTGACGAAGACGACACACGGGCTGGTACCTCCTCTCTTAACTACCACACCAGGACTATTTTTGACCTCCCCAGCTCCATAGGCATTTCAAATTGTTACGCCCCCTACACACATTATTTGCAGGGTCCCCCCCCCTTCAGTTCTTACCCTCCAGTTTTAGTTCGGGAGAGATTCTCCCTTAGTTCTCTTACTCTTTTCCTTTTCTTTTGTTCTTTGGAGAGTCATTCAATTATCCACCGCCTGTGGACTAGTTGTGTTCCATACTGGCCACCGGCAATCGTAAGGAAAGGATAGTGGCATGGTTTAGCCACTCCTGTTCATTTCGTACTTTATGGCATCCAGGAGCATCCAACTACCCTTCTGTAAATAAGTACAGTAAATTAATGAAATCGTTTGCAATTACATTATAGAGCATACATTATTGTATGAACTGTTTTCAATTTGTTAATTATCCTTTTTTTCATCGTTTGTCGCTTTACTATCTTTTACTTTTAGACATCCATATCCTTTGTTGAGTCAATATCATTGTACAACAAAGGTTTTCTTCGAACTTTGATCATTGCAAAATTATTAATGACATATTTGTAATCAGTTTCCATTGTAGTATTACTTTGAGTGCATATTAGCATTAAACTTTTAAGTTTTTCATTTTTCAGATAGTAGGTCTCATTTCTGTCTTTATTTTCTTCAAGCGAAAAGAGCTTTTCTCTGCTGAACAGGTTGTCACTGGAAGAATCAAGTACATTTTCAATGCGACTTCTAGATTTGATAGGTATTTTTCAAACTGTTTTTCTTGATGTAGGAAGAGAATTCTCTTGTTGTGTTATTTTTTTCATCCTTCATATACATTTTGAAATGTTGACATTCTTACACAAATTGTTCTTGATGGATGTCTTTGGGGTAGCTTTGAGCCGAGTATTTCTCCTGTTTTTGTCCCTTTTTTTTGCTCCTTTTCATGAAGATTTCTGAATATCTGGAATTTTGTGTTGAGAGCTTCATAGCAATCCCTTCTTTTGCTTAATTATGTTACTAGATTATCAATAATTGGTAAGAAAATTCAAGCTCAAAATTTCTCTCTTGGAGTAAATTCTCTCAAAATCTGGATCTTCAGGTACGTCATCTAGTTGAAAGCTCTTGTGGATTTTTTTTATTTTAGATAAAAACCAAGGTAGCGTCTATAACTCCTAAGTACAGCCAAAGAGATTAAGCTCTTCCTTTTACAGTATCTCACTGGTATTGTCCACCCTTTGCAAGATTGCGTCCACAATCACAGCTAACAAAGTAATCTGAATACTTTCTAGCGTTTTACGTAATTCTCCATACTGTGATTCGCGTATCAGGCGTCTGTGAGTATTGTCTTTAATCAAATTTTCTAGGGCATTCTTGATTTCGTTACGACTTGTAACTTGAACTCTGAGTGCATCTGCCCTTGAAGACCATCTAGTTTCACGCAAAGGTTTAAATATAAGAAATCTATGTTCAGTTTTCAGATTTTGTGCATTGCTTCTTTATACATGAGTTCTTAATAAGTTCTATCTATGAGTAGATGACGGGAAAAAAACTGCAAAAAAATACAGTAGGAAAAAGAAAAGAGTACAGCAGAAAAAAAGAAAAAGAAAAGAGTACAACAGAAAAAAGAAAAGAGTACAGTAGCTTCAGTTTCAGGCTTTTTCGGCTGTAAAACAATGAGCTCGGCTTAAGGAATGGGTTGCAACATGGTACAAACTCAGCAAGGTCATTTTTTTTCGTATTCTCGACTGAAGACCTGAGTACACTCCCGACATGTTTGAAGCACCGTCGTAACTTTGACTCCAACAGTTTTTTTTAAATTAAGTTTAAGTTCTTCGAGCAAGTTGAGGGGCCATGATAGCCCAGTGGTCAAGGCATCGAATCATGGCTGGCATGTCATGAGCTCGAGCTCAGTACCAATGAAGACCCGCCATAAAAGGGAGCGATGCACGTTAAATCTGTCGAGAGCTCAAACGTCCTCCCGTTGATGTGGTGTGGTAGTTAGGAGAGGTATATGCCAGCTCAGGTGTCGTCCGCGACACTTGACCATGGTTCAAAATTACGCGGTCTGTTGCCAAAAGCCCTCGTGTATGTGAACAGTGCGACGTTAATATTCACTCACTCACTCGATCAAGTTAAAAGCTGCTGCTTCCATACCTTGAACTTAATGAGAAATGCCTGATAGTACTCGTACAAGGCGTTCATTGGCGCAGTTTTACAGACAGAAAAACATCGAAGTGCTACAGCCAACTGGTCAGCGTGTGAAGCGTCGGGTGTGGAGTCAATTATGAGCGAAAAGTAAAGCACTGCCTTCTCTTTACGCGCACATTCACACAATGCATACATGACTCGCTAGGCGGTGGTACATTCGCTGTAATTTTAATTTTTCCTCTTGTTTCAGCCTCAGATACGTGCACGTATCTGAGCACGTGCCTAGAGTACCCAAGCGGAAAAGTGGCCCTCTAACACGACATGCAAACGGGAGGACATTGAGCCATGACAATTTTAACTTGCATCGTCTTCTCTTTTTTTCAGAAGGAAAAACCGTGCTCATCCAATAAGGATTTAAAGCTAATTACAAACCGGCCTTCCGGGCATCAGCTACTCTACAAGGTGGGTCTTCAGTGGCATTAGGACTCGAACGCATGACACGCTGGCCATGAGTTCGGGACCATAACCACTAGGCTACCGCAGCCACGGGAGGATTTCTGATACACCATAATAGTATATAATACTTATTACAAGTAACTATCGGTTTCACATTTCTGAAGTTAGTAAATATTATAAAAATATTTAAATGGTAAATGTTACAAACAATTTAAGAAGAAATAATTCTTTCGTTCTCAGCATGTGATTTTATTGAATGTTTTGCGGTTAGTTATTTCTGCCCAAAACAAGTGGTTCGCTACCACAACTAAAACGTCATATAATTTTGAGCTGCTGTCAAGTGACAGGGTCGACACTTGAGTTGGCACCTCACTTTTCTCACCCATGCCACTAACGTAATGACTTTCAGCTCCTGCAAATTGAACGTGCATCATCGCTTCAGCACGTCCAACACCTCCTAGAATTTAGGATAACTACAACTCTGAAAATGACCCAGGAGTCTTGTCATCCAGTTTGTGGTTTGCGATTTTGCAGTCGAAACGTGTGTCTATCTAGGTCCTGGATAGACGACGGCCATTAGTGAAATCAGACACACGTTTCGACTACAAAATCGCAAACCACAAACTGGATGACAAGACTCCTGGGTCATTTTCCGAGTGTATTTATTTGAACGAATCTGAGTTTTTTTAGCAATGAATAAAAAACATCGTGGATAGAAAATGATTTAAGACTATGGCTATACAGAAATCGATTATGCAAAAAAGTTAATTATGAAAAAAAATATATTGAAAAAAAATTTAACATATCTCATGTTAATGTTTCAATTGTTAATAAACTTAAATTGTTTGAAATGTGTGATTACATTTTTTACCAATTATATGATTAATGTGAGCATTAACAGTAATAAATTAATCAAACAATTTAAATAAAATTATGTGTGGTTTTAATTATATAAATTTCTGTTATATATAGAAGCCCTCAAAATAACATTTAAATATATTCTTATACTTCTAGAATAACGGAGTAAATGTGTTTTCTTGTGAATATTTTTACAACCAAATATTGTGGTATTCTTTAGGGAACAGTTAACATTTTTCATAAAAATTCTTGATAATGTCTTTCAGAAATTTCGTAAAAGTGATAACATTAAAAAAAAAATCAAAGTGCTGGTTGCTTAGAAAATCAATGTATTATTTCTAATCCTCATCTTAATTCAAAAAAATTGTATTGCTTTTAGGATGGGTTTGTTGTGAGGTTATTGACAATATTTTTTTGTTTGGTAGAGTTTGTGGGGGCAGCCGCACCTCAAGGACAAAGGGAGATGAACTTTGCAGACTTGTGAAAGACGGAGTGTCGGAGTCGGTGGAACATTGGCTAGCACAATCGGGCTTGAAACTAGAACTTTTTCTAGAGAGAAAGTCTGTGAACTTTGACAATTTAATAATGAATCCACGATTTTATTTATTTAATCTGAAATAAAATGTCTTTTTGGGGAAATATGGCCCTCACGCTACCATGTTATGAAGTAATTTAAAGGGATCACGACGCCAAAATCTTGGCTCAATGGTTTCCTTCCTCTGACCGTGGTTTAAAATTACGAAATTAAGGCAGCTAAAGAGAGTCTATTAAAAAATCATCATTTAAAACATCACACTCTATTAAACCACACGAAAGCCATTGGCGACGGACCTTATAATTTTGAGTCTCGGTCAAGTTATGAACCTGGGACACACACACACATTCTCCAAACTACCATACCACGTCAACGGGAGGACACTGAGCCAAGACAAATTGAATGTGGATCATCCTTTTTTTGGAGGCGAGTCTTCAGGGGCTCTAAAGTTCGAACTCACACACAGCCACCGTGACCTCTTCAAAATTAAGTAGGGCATCACGAATAGACCTTATTTATTCTTAATATCGCGTTAGTTAAAAATCAATCAATCGATTCTGATCACAAATATAAATAAAACAAACATACCTACCTGGAAAAAAACTTTAAAAAGTTTTTTTTTTTTTCATTTTTCTGAATTTTTTTTTACAATAGAAAAAAATTAAAACACATGTTTTTAATTATAATTTTTTAATTATCTACTGATGACGGTTTCCACTAAAGGAAGAATCGATCATTAAAAAGCCTGATTAATCACTTTTAATTAACGCCCCAATGATGAAAAGCACAGATAAATTATTCATATCAATTCCCTTCGACATTAGCGAAAGTATCTTAACAGGCAGAGGCGTTTGTGGTTGAAAATCTCTTATCATCATTATAATTAAAAACAAGACATTGGTATAATCTTCCTCTTTTTAATATAGATTAATTTACCTAAGACTGAATTTTCTAATTACGATTTTTTTGCTCATTATATCTTTCACGGGATTTGATTCTTAGCCGGAAGGAATAAGTTGATTAAACGCATATCCGATCAATATAATGAGAATTTTGCCCATAAGAAGTCGTGTCTGCTCGTATACGCTTTCTTGTGATTGTGCGTGTAGTATATTCATATATTATCCGAGATATTAACCTTTCCTAGTCGAGTTGCATGTTAAATAGCAATGACACTAAATATGGTCATCACGTTGAGCAGATGAATCAATATTGAAAGAATTATTCTCCATTGCTGTGTGGTAAAGAATAGCTCGTGTTAAGCGTGAAAACAAGAAACATGCTTAATTAGGGCTATTTATGGGTGTTAATCTTCTTTTTTTTTTCGAAAGGATAGCAGAAAGATAGAGACACCGGAAGTCTCATCGCGTTGAGTTATTTACTAAAGAACCATATGTAGCTTTAAAAAAAAAAGTTTCATTTAAATGTAAAGGATTGCTCGACTAGAATATTACTCTAAATTTCCCGTTGAAACACTTACAGCCGGATATATTTAGATTAAAAAAAGTATAAAATATAGTATTTAATTCATCCCGGAATTGAACCTTAGACAAATCATTCTTTTATCAATTAAGTTTTTCCTTTTACAATTAACACAACTGGTTTTCTTTACCGTAATCTGTTTCGTGTTGATGTTTATAGAAATGTTTCATAAATTTACAAGGAATTTTGAGCGATAGTCAACAAGAATTCAAGTTGTTATCCCTCAACTGATTACTCCCTATCCTGAAGTGAATTTAAGCTTGCGTGCAACTGAAGACCCGTTGTTTGAAGGAATTCATGCTCCTAAAATTTACCAAGGTTTTAAGTGTGGAAGTATGTGGAGTTAAGGGTCAGATCAGGTGTCCTTGACCGTGTCAGAGACCGTGTTGTCACTTGACCCTGATTCAGAATTACGAGGTCCGTCGCCAATAGCTCTGGTGTAACTTCTAGATTCGACGTTAAAACAATCCGTCAAAGCAAGCCTTTTTCCTAACATTCCTACCAGTTCACTTTAAAGTATAGATGTTTTGGATTACCTTCAAGATACAACCTCTTTGAAGAAATTATACCCTATTTTATAGAAGTTGTCGTAGTCTTTACGGCTTTATTACTATAGTTTTGCATTAAATAAGATTTAAAGCAGTGCCAATTTAAGCTCATTTCGGGCCCTGGGCGCAGAAGATATACAAGCCCCTGTAAAAGCTTGACTGTGAGTGTGAAGGCTTGGCTTGTAGCGAAGTAAAACTTGACTGGAGGCTTGGCACGTAGCGCACTATAGATTAGGAAGAAGAACTGGTGGAATAGCTGTGGAACTGGTTTTTTTGGCCATTGAGTGAAAAGGGACGGAAGAAGAAATGTGACTCGTGCATGCACATGGCGAAGAAAATGCTGACAGTTTTTCCTATGTTATTTATATAATTGTAAATAGTGTAGTGTGGTTTTAAGAAAATTAATAATAACCGGTAAATAGAAGAAAATGCTTATTTCATTTAAACGAAGTCGTGACACCCCCTTTGGCACTGGAGGCTCGAAATTTATAACCCGAAAATCTGGTTGAGTCCAACTTATCCGGGCCCATCCCCTGGGCACCCGCCCCAAGTGCCCAATGGATAAAGGCACCCGCCCCAATGGATAAATTGGCATTGTTTAAAAAGTATATCCGCAATTCTTTCTTAATATGAAAAAATATTACAAAATAATTTTAGATAATTGTGGAATTAATGTCATTTTATAAGTATACGCAATAAACTAATTACATCATATTTTATTATTGTAATCTAGTAGGAGGAATCCACAGAGGGTACGAGTACTTCTTTCGACACATTGCAACCCCAATGCTGCATCAGCATTTATAATGAGTGAGTGAGTGATTTTGGGGTTTATTGGCGCAAGAGCCGATTTCGGCTATACTGCGCCAAACATTTGTTTTAATATCTGTGGTCTAGACGGGAAGAGAAAGAAAGAATGAATTGAATGACAAGAAAGAGGGTCGAAAATAGAGAAGGATCACTAGGGTACCCCGGGTTCGTGAAGCCCGTGTTTACCAAAGACAGTAAACCCTGTGGGAAAAGGAAAAGATCACTAGGGCACCTCGGGATTGTGACACCCGTACTCACCTAAAGAAGGCAAGCCCCCTGAGGGGAGCATTTGAGTTCATCGGCCATCCTATAGCTACGACTCACATTCTGAGGTTTTACACTCTATTATTCACATATTTTACTCGATAATAGGATTTTCGATAACATAAAAACCTTTGGGTACAGAGATCATGGCTGACTGTGTTTTAGCCGAGAAAACACGTTCAGATCTCAAGATTCGTCGTGTAAAGGGTTCATGCACGTTACATTTACTGAGACATGTTTAATATTTCGTTGGCGCGGTGTGGAAGTGTGTAGAGTGGTGTGTCTACTAAACTATCGTCCTCATTTCTCGACTGTGGTTCAAATTACGAGGCCCAGAGCCAATGGTTCTCTTTTTGCTTCAGAGTGCGATGTTAACTGCGAGTAGAACAATTCCATTGAAATGTGTACCTGAATCTATTCGAATTGTTGTAAAATTATCACATAAGTAATGTGGATATTGTTTCTTATGAATAATTTTTTGCTTTGAAATTACTCATTCAAAGCTATGCATCGTAAATTACCTTTCTATCAGCTTGCATATTATCTAAATATTTTTTACGCACTGAGTAGGGTTTTTGCTAATGGTCTAAGCCAGAGGTTCCCAAACTTTTTTGTCTCATAGACCCCTTACCACGTTTTTTGGTTTGGGGTAGACCCTACTTACCTAATAATGAATTTTTGAAAATTTATCAACTTAAATGTCTTTTTGACTGCTGGTATAGAGCTCTATACTTACTTTAAAATATTTAAATTTCTAACTGTAGTGAAATATAGTACTTAAAACCTAAGACAAACATGTTAATTAATTATATTAAAATCTAATTAACACTTATAATAACTGTTACACAAAGTAACTGAGTCACAAACAAATGCTTTTAATGAGAGAGATGAATCTGGTGCTTCTGAAATTTCTGATATCCGTTTCTAAATTTTACTTTTAAGATCTTCTTAGTGCCTGTTTAGATAAGTTCCTTTTGTGATATGACATTTGTTTTTCTTTCTGTGACCATATTAATTAATTGCCTGCAGTAGTGTATTACCACGTATATAAACAAAACATTCTCAAACTTAGTTTCAAAATCTGAATAAAGAGCATTTAAATGCTGAACGTAGGTTAAAACGTCCTTTTCCGGGCAGATTGTGTGTGACAAATTGAATAACTAACAAATTTCGAGACTTCCATTGCTATACTCCTTAGCTTGATTATGGCAAGAAACGCCGAAATGATGGTCCTTGTAACTGCAAATTAACTTAATTAAATTGAATAAATCTGTTATACACTGGTAAATATGGTTTCCCCTTGATTATATAAATTTTCTTTTAAAATTAAAGTTATGATCTGGTTTAAAATGAGAGTCACTATCGTACTCATCATTTACAACTCATAGACCCCAAATTATTTTTTCGCTGACGTGGACCCCTTGCATGTTCATAGACCCCTGGGGTCTACATAGACCACTTTGGTAATCAGAGATGGGCAAATAATGGTACGTCATGGCAGTTAGAAAACCAAAAATAGACAGAAATTATTTTCCGTCTTTGTGTCAACCACTTCTGAGAGGACTCTGTATCAAAATTCCTTGGGGCCCCTATTTGGGGCCTTTTGATATTTTATGATTATTTTCTTACACATGTTGGGGGCCCCGTATCATTGATAAGGCGATACTTACGCCCTTGGAGAATAAATGCAGATTTAGTAAGTTGTTTGACTTTAACTTGTAGGGTGTGATAATAATTTCAAAAAAAAAATGTAGAAAAGGGTGATATGATTTGTGTCATTAAATTGATTCTAAAATTAAATGTGGTTTTTTTCAGCTATAGATATGAAATTAGCACAATAAAACTTCTATTTTATTTATCTCTCTGTTACAATTTATACTTTTTATGAGATCCAAAATTACTTAATAAATGCAATCATTTTTTAAAAAAAGTGTGGCATCCGGTAGCCATTTCTTTCACAATGTGAACCTCGAGCTAAAACATTTGCCTACCCCTGGTCTAAGCCCAATAAATATGACAACATTTTACAGGAGGTTCTTTTCAATTCGCATTTCTTACATAATCGTACAACCATATACTTTCTCTACTCCTTTCCCCTCGTAGGATGTACAAAGCCAAGAAGTCTAGTATGTTAATAAATACACTTTCTCCGTGTACCCTACAACGGGATACACATCCATTATGACGCATAATTCCGAACAAAATAAAGCGAAAAATTGAAAAAATGTATCATCATGACAACAATAGCTTTCTGGCTTAAGAGTCCTCACCCAAAACGTTACCCCAGCTCCGCCCCATTAAGTTCAGTATTTAAGCCCCCCCCTCCCTTAAATCCTACCCCTTTATGATTGCTATCGTCTGCAGTAACCTCCCCTTCAAACGATTTTTTCATAGGAAGCCGGTTGCTACTGCACGCGTATGCATGCATGGTTCATCATAATATCTTTTAATGGGCTCAGATCTTATTTGCATAATGACGACCCTCGGCGACCTCTTTGGGTGACAGCTGGGAAGCTCGTTCAAATAGGAACGGATGAAAAGGGGAACGCCAAATTTGGCGATATATCGCTCCCAGATTAATGGGGGGGGGGACAGTAAAAACGATAAGGTGAAATGAGTAAAACTAACTTTATCTTGAATAATAGTTTGAAACAAGTTTACCAAAATAAAATCGAATACATTAGGAGAATTTTTATACGATGTAATTAGTATATAAATTAATCCTTCTATAATTGTTACTTAAATTAATACTTCGAAAGCTTTCTAATACTTTGGAAATGAAATTAACAAATAAACTCTTTAAAAATAAATGTAATAGAGAAGTTATTTTTATACCGTGCATTGAAATAAATACACTTGAGGGGGGGGGCAAGCATTTCAGCATCTAAAACTTAAATAGCGAAAGGCTTTCAAATAAGGTTTATACATAGCAAATTCTTTGTTAGGGGAGGAGGATTCCGAGACGTTTTAAAACTTCCTGGAGCCCTGGTCTCCTATGAGAAAGTAGGCCTCCTCTAGGATCTTAAAAGTCGACAATACATATGTAGCTTGACATGTTGACATACGTGTAGTCAAATACTTGTACAAATAATAGCCCGAAACAAAAATAAATGTGTATGACCTACATTTGCACAAACCGGCTCGACCGACTGCCGTCTTTTTTCTGAATGACTAATTATGGTGTATGGCGGGAGGCCTAGGCTTATACATGGACAACGGTCATCAAATATAGCCAATTGACATACCGTCCAAAATTCCCAGTTTTTCGGAAAATACAACTGGAAATAATATTTGACCATTGAAATTATTCGAATCATGATCTTAACAAGGTCCGATCAAGAACGAGACGAGGCCCCCATTATGTCCGAGGCCCTTGACCCAGCCCAGTTGGCTCATGCCTTAAGACGTCCCTGAGGGTGGTAGGCCTAGGCCTAGACATGGACAATGGCCCATATCATTGATACAGCGATAGCTACGCCCCTAATTTTTTTTGACAGTTAAAATTATTCAGATCATGATCTTATTGCGGCTGAGGTGAGAACGTGACGAGGCCCCCATTCAGAATGAAGCCCTGGGTTTAAGCCCAGTTGGCCCATGCCTTAAGACGTCCCTGAGGGTCGTAGGCCCTCTCTTCCCCTTCCATCAAGCTCACGAGAGCATTTGTGGGTCGACGTTTATTTAGAGTACCCCCATGCTGCAAAGGGGAACGAAACATTTGAAAACATCCATGCCATCTCAGGGATTCGAACCCAGGCCGAACGGGATAGCAGTTACCGTCACTAACCACTATACTGGATGGGCGGCCGGGATATTTTTAAATCATTGAATACATTTTATAGTTTTGATTTTCAAGCAAAGTGGGTGCATTTAAAATGTAAAGAAGCTCCTTTTTTATTTTTATTAAAAAGAATGTTGTAAATCCGCACAGCTATTGAGAAGCACTAAGTTTACATACACAAACTCTTTGGATCGAAAACTAATTTTAATCGAATAATTCTTCTGAATAGTGATTGGCAAGTAATTTAAAGGTATTTTTTCGTTCCAACCCTTTATCCATAAGCTCGACATGTGTCTGCCTTGTGACCTCTTAAAAATCACTCTAAATTTCACATTATCAGACAATTCTGAAAAATCCCCTTCCCATATTTTCACATCTACGTCAAGATGAGGATTTTGAACCCCGACAGACTTAACGAGAGCATCAACTCCACTACGCAACATGTCTTCAATGAATCAGTATTCGAACATGTGGTTTGACTGAAATATCTCCAGCCATGACTCCCCGAAAACCTGTGTGTAAGAAATGGAAATATAAGGACCACGGAATTATTCTCCATGGAGGGAGTACTGGTTATAATCCTCAACGATGGGTATTCAAGTTTTTCTGTGATTTCTAAATGTTTTTATTTCTCAAACATATATGAGAAATGAAAAGAAAATGTACAGAATTAAAATGCCATGCAATTTGTAGCACTATTAAATTATATAATTTGGCATAATTTACCTGGCCATCTGATTAATTTCATAAGTGCACTTAAAATATTCCATTAATTTATTCGATCCTGATGTTAAAAAGGACCCCTTCTTTCTCCCACGTCGTTAAATCTGCCGAGGTTCAAAGTCCTCACGTGGCGAGGTGTGGAAGCTTGAATGGTACAGTGCCGCCTCAGATGTCGTCCTTATCACTTCACAATGGTTCAAAATTACAAGTTCCGTCACCACAATAGCACTCATGTACCTTCGAAGTGCGTTGTTAATGTACAATCAATCAATCTTTAATTCCACACACACATTCGATTTTTCTCGAATAAGTGAAAATTATATTCACGTAGCACTATAAAGTAACCCGAAGGCTATTGGTGATAATTTTAAATCGTAATTTTTAAAATCGGTCAAGTGACGAGGAACGACACCTGAGCTGCCACTCCCCTTTCCTAACTTCCAAACCACACCAATGCCGCCCATTCGGTATAGTGGTCAGTGAAGCTGACTGCGGTGCCGTAGGGACTGGGTTCGAATCCCGGAGAAGGCATGGATGTTTGTGTTGTAATCCTTTCTCTTCTGTCTGTGTTGTATGCCCCCGTGTTATACATGACGTGGTGCACGGGGTTTATAAATGTTAAAAAAAAAATTTTTTTTAAACCCACACCAATGGGAAGGCATTGATCCTCGAAAGATTTAACGTGCATCACGGAGAGTCTTCAGTGGCACAAGGCTCGAACCTGTGCCACTCAGGTCACGAGTTCGCGACCATTGCCACTATTAATTTTCTCGATAAACGAACTTGGTTTTATTCAAATACCTGTCAACGTTTTTCAATGTTGCGTCAAAAGTCAATTTTCATAAATTCTAAACAAATTGAAATAAAATTTCAAGCCAGACATTTGCAAAAGAGGTATAAAATTCTTTTTGTAACATTATAAAATAAGCGTTTAACTTTTCACAATTCACATACAGTCGTTTATCTGAATCAATTGGGACCGGACATCGTTCGGATACGTGATTGTTCGGATAAGCGAAAACCGAATGCATTCCATGCAGTATATGAAACCGCACAATATACGAATATTAAAAATAATATGCGGGAAACGTGCTTGAAGAAAAAGCAAAATAGGTGCAATATGTCACAATTTTACCTTTATTGTGGAAAATAATCAGTTATTTTTCGCTGTACCATTGTACACCTTCGTTTTCTTGATTGTGTATCTACGTTCTCTGATTCTCTTGAACAGCAGCAGTTGAGTAGAACAGCTCTCTGATTGTTGTTCGTACCACTCCATAGCTGTCTAACGCAGAACGCGTCAACATTTGGTGGACCCTTGTTACTTCGTTGTTGTCTTCGTCTTCATCCGTTTTATCGTCGACAGGGTCGGATTCTTCTTGCATGGAAATCAAAATCTCGTCATTATTTAGCATTTGAAATCCACAGTCTTCTGCGTCGCTTGCCATCCAGGCTTCTGTATCTTCATCGCATTCTTGAAATCCTGGGATCGATTGGACAAAGTCAGTAATCTCCTCCCTGTGGTCGTCATTGAAGTCTTTTCGCCTTCTAAATCTAGCCACAGCTTATTCTATGCATTTTCCACCAAATCACACAACTGAAATTCCCCAAATATCCCTCACCTTGGGTTTCTCCTTCACTTTCGGCCTCACGCGAAACAACTGTTGAGCATTGCACTATTCGAAAACGTATTCATATACAGCGCATGTAAATGACACAAAAAAAAACTGGTCCGGATATATGACGCTCCGGATAATAAACGTTCGGATAAACGACGTTCTATTGAACTCTGATTATAAATGAGTATTGAAGTTACTTTCAAGTAATGAAATTGTTTTTAATCAAAATATTTTATTGAACGTGTATCTTGCTGAATAAATTAAAATAATTGTTAACTAGTTTTGAGTGCTAATACGACAATTGCCGCCCATCCGGTATAGTGGTTAGTCACGCTGACTGTGGTGATGTAGGGACTGGGTTCGAATCCCGGAGAAGGCATAGATGTTTGTGTTGTAATCTTTTCTTTGTGTTATAAGCTGCCGTGTAATACATTGTGTGGTGCACGAGGTTTATAAATGTTTTCAATTAGAAAAAATATATATGACAATTGGATCATATCTCTTGACTTGGAATGTATTTAAAAAATACTAACCAATCCTGACATAGAAAAATTTTAATTGCAAATACTTTTTCTTAAAATATACTATTGACACATAAACCGGAAAAAAACCTTTATTTTAAAATTCCATTTTTTTTTTAAATTTTGGTTTCAGAGTTTGTGTACAATTTTTTAAAACAAATTTAATGTCTTATTTTAAAAATAAAACCGGAAAAAAAATTTTCTTTTTATCTTTTTTTACACAATTTCGATCACTTACTTCTCAGTGTTAAAAAAGAAAAAGTCACTTGAGCACATTTCAGTCATTTTAATTTTTTCTTTGATTTGAATTTTTTCTTAATCGAAAAATATTTAGCTTTATGCTTTGATTTGATTTCAAAGTTGAAAACCCAAAAGTAATTGGAGTGATTTAATGTGTGCGGAATATCGATGAAGAATTCGAATCATTTTCTGAGCAAACGCCGAATTTAAACATTCTTATGTTTCTCGAAATACTTCCTCTTCGAATTTTGTTTCCTTTTCTTCTGAAATGAATTTCTGCAGAACTTAATGACTTTCAAAAGATAATGGTTCCGGGTTTATATATAAATGATTTGTCTTTTATGTAGAATAGATTATTTGAAGATTGGAAGGTAGTAATGGACAACTAGTCATAATTTACTGACCTATTCATTTTATTTCCGATTTCGAGTAAGGGGGAAATACAATAGTCTATTTTAATCATTATTATTTCAAATAATAAAGTTTGCAATTTTTTGGAATCTGCATATATTAATAATATAGGTTAGTTTTCTTTTTCAAGTACACAATTGCAAGAATTTTGTATCCATTTAATGGTAACCGATTATTGCTACCCGGATCTGAACTCATTGTCTCCTCTTTGGAAGCAAATACTCTTCCGTGTTTTTTAGTAAATTGAAATTCACGGGTGTAATATACTTGATTGTGACACAAACTTCGTACTTTAAAAAATTATGCCAAATTTTTTATGTTTCCTCAGTTTTATAACCTCTGAATAAATTATTATTCAGTTTTGGCCCTTTCACATATTTTTCATTTAGTGGGAAGCATTTATTTAACTAAAATACCTTGCTATTAAAGTTACACTCGGGTAGTAGGTAATGATAGCCAGTGGGAAAATTCACAAGCTTCGTGGCGGACAATATTCAAGTTGGGTCTCTTGGGTTCGAATCCAGGATATCTTCTAAAGAACAATGGACTTGTTTTGTTATAAATACAACTGGGCCTTAAAATACGTATGTGGTGTGGGGTTTAGTTTGACTTAGTCAACGTCACAGAATAACGGGTATGCTGGAGAGTTGCGTGGCTACAGCGGACGTGGTTTGAGAGGACACTTTGAAACTCGTCGTGGTTAGAGCGGACACATTTTTTCTTTTAGAATGTTTTCAATTCTTTCATCCAATTTTACACTTGCTTTTTTCCTTTTTATCCCAGTGTCCTCTAATTCACTGGATTTCAAATTAAAAGAAACTTATTAGTTAAAATACTAAAAGAAGAAACACAGAAGGTCGAATTCGAAACATCAAACAATTTAGAAAAATGTCTAGCATCTTTAAGTTTTGTCACTAGATTGAACTAAATCTAATATTAAATGATATTTATGCCTTTTTTAGAAATGTTAGTAAGTATTTATTTACTTGTATTTTGTATTTTACTTCTAGTATTTATTTTTACTCACATTAATGAAACTAATTAATTTTATGGCAATTGCACCTGTTCTAATATTTATTTGACTCTTAAAGTACAGTTTTTCACAAAATTCCTGCGATTCATTCGAACCCTTCATTATATTGTTACTTACTATTAATTTTTAAATATTTCTGAAAGTTTTTATTTTTATTGCATTTTGCAATGTTTAAAATGTATTCGCACTATAATATCTTAATTTAATACAAATAATTAAATTTGATTGGTAAAAATTTATTTATTATCCTTGTAATTCGATAATCGAATCTGTTCTAAGATAGAGGGGAAAATGTGTCCGCTCAAACCACGGTGAGTTTCAAAGTATCCGCTCAAACCACGAAATGTTATGTGTCCGCTCAAACCACGACCGCTGTAGCCACGCCACCTGCTGGAGGCGATGTAATTGTAACCACAGTCAACTGACGAGAGCAACTCTTCAACTGATACCTCTTTCGTTTAATATCCACATAGTATGGTTGTAGGATTTTGAGCCCCATTTCCATATGCATCACCAAACCTATATTCTCTGCATATATTAGGTCTTTAATAGAATCAGGGATCTCTAACTTGGAGTGGTATGGAAGTCAAGGAAAATACCAACTCATTGCTGTCCTCGTTATCTTATTGTGCAACTCTATATCCATCACCAAATGCCCTTGTATCATTTTAAAGAGAAGGGCTGGGTGGTGTGGTTGGTTTGTCACTGGCCTTCTGCTCCCAAGTTTGCGGGTTCGACCCCGGTCCAAGTCGGTGGATTTTCATGATGCAGAAAATAGACAGCGGCCATGTCGTATGATTATGACATCCCTAGAGTGTCTGTTTGTCTTGGATGCTCTCGGCAAAATTAAATCCTAGTACTGGTTTGCATCGCCAAGTGCTCAGATGCCTCCCTCTGTGGAGGAAACTGGGCGTCAAAATTGCTTGCTGTAATTGGTATCGTCTATATGGTGTAGCGCTAAAAAGTGATACCAGCTCCTGGGGAATGTACTAGGTCTGCAAAGGTTTAAAATGCTAATATTAGCCCCATTGAAAAAAAAATTGAAAAAAGAGAAGTTACATTCAAAATAAACCCAAACGCAACAACTGTTGAAACTTTATCTCTATGTAAACTCTGCCAAGCTTAAAGAATTTTGGACCCATGGAAGATGAACTTGAAGGTAATATTACAAGCTCTCTTTATAATGGCCACGTGGTCAAAATTGCAATTTCGTTGCCACCATGTTGTTTTTGTCGTGTAGGTTTAGAGTCATGATACGATTGAAAACCCACCATCTAGAGACTCATGTACGTTAAATCTGTCATGGCTCAAAGTTCTTTCGTTGGCATCATATGAAAGTTAGGAGAGTGGTTTGTCCGCTCAAATGCCATCCCCATCGCTTGAAAGGGATCCAAAACTACAAGGTCCACCACCAATAGTCCTTGGGCAGCTTCGAACTGCAACGTTAGACTATAATTAATCACATAATTTGCAGGTGTCTGGTTGTAGTTTCAGGACACACAATTAACAATTTCGTAAATTGATGTTTTATTTAATTTTTAGAGCATTGTTGCATGTTAAACCCAGTTTAAATGGAAATGTTTTTATACGATTGAAGATAAAAATTTAATGTCAAAGTGGTGTAGATTGGTGATGTGTTGTAAAACGCTGTTCCGTTTATATATTATGTTTATTTATTTAAAGGCTATTTCTTAAGTACAATTCTTTGTCATAGCATTTTGCCGAATCCGATCACCGAAGTTAAGCAACATCGAGCACGGTCAGTGCTTGGGAGGGTGGCCACTTAAGACACTACGACCTGATTGTCTGGAACTAATTAGAATTGCGTAAAAATGTTTGCTCTCATTGGTTCTGCTACTGTACTTATTAACGAAGTAATACTTCCTAATATTTTTGAATTGTCATTTAAAAAAGATGAATGAATAGTTAGGTAACCTTTTACTGGATTTGAAAGATGCTTGAAAAAATGTTAAAGCTCTCTCCTCACACATATTGAGGAAATTTCAATGGTGTCTTATCAAATGCTGGCAACGATTGATTTAAAATGTAGTCAAATGTGTTGAACGTTTAAAAAAGTTAATTCAAATAAATTTCAAAGCGAAAACACTTCACAGCAATATATAAAGAGTGACAATAACCCGATTAAGTTAAATATTAATTTATTAAAGAGAACTTTTTAAGAGGGGAACTAAGAGTTAATATAAAGTAGTAAAAGCGTAATCAAAAATGACACGTATTCTACGAAGCATCATCTCGTATTCTGTCGTTTTCCGCGTCACCATCTCGTCTGTCCTCAGTTCCTGAATAATCGTCTGCCTCATCAGCTAGGAGGTGCTCTCTTGATTATTACGTTAGCGTTGAATATAGGGGATGTGACAACGCTCTCAAAAATCCATCCCTCCAAATATTTCATACTTTTTAGTGTGTATCAAGTTCATGGAAATAACTTTTAGATTTAGAAAAAACGTTATATAAATTTGTTTCTTTTAATTTTTAAAACTTTCCAAAATGTAGGATATCCCATGGAACTTTTTCTTTTTGTAAAAGGCTAGATCATATTAACGTCCCACTGTTTAGCTACACGAGGGCTTTTGGGGACGGTCCGCGTAATTTTGAACCTTCCCTTTGCAGAGGACGGCAATGTTAGTCAAAACAGAATTCCACAGCAACGTCATCTAGCGTACTTATTAAAACGCTGACGCGGTTTTTTTCCGTCAGAGGTCCACTAACCATCGACAACGAAGCACCGTCTTAGCGCGTCCGAGCTCTTTCGCCACCACTAGCGGTAAGTTGCGATCCCATCGCATAATGAGTTTTATTTAATCTCTAACGTCCTCCCAGAAGGAATAAACTATCTTTCCGATATTTTTAAATGCCTGCATGTTCTAATTTCTATTTTGTAAATATTCCTCCTGTAAATACTCTCCTATAACTCATAATAAATTGTTTAGTTTCTTTAAACTATGTTGTTTATTCTATTTTTCAAAGTTAACCCATACATCGAAAAACCCCTAGACACCCCACCAAATAAAAACCCCGCTAACTGAAGAATCTAACTTTTTTTGGAAGATTTCGGTTAGATTCCCACATAAATGCTCAATTTTTCCATTTAACTGGGGAAATGAAAATGTCACGTAGCATTACAACGTAAGAAACGAAAGATGTAACACATTTTATGTTATAAAAATGAACATATGCAGAAAGAATCAAGTAGAATAAAAAAAAAGGGGGGGGGGTGCTTTCAACAAGAAAACGAAGTCAAATTATGAAATTAATTATGAGGCGTCTTCTACCTGAAAAAGTGTTTTTCATGTATGCGTATTCTTTAACATTATGCGAAGATTCATATTATAAGGATCCGTACACCAATGCTCATCGTGTCTCTTCAAATGCTACGCTAATTTGTAAGCCAAACACCATGCCCACTGACATTGTGTGGAAATTCACGACGTGAAACAGTAGCTACAACATGGTTCAGTGATGCGACCTGTTATTAAAAGCTGTAGTGTAATAAAAACGAAAGAAAATTGTTTTTTACAATCAAATTTGAATTTGCATTTTGAGTGAGTGAATATTAACGTCGCATTATTCAGCTATATATAATCGAAGGCTTTGGCGACGGACCTCGCAATTTTGAATCATAGTCAAGTGACGAGGACGACATCTCAGCTGGCATTGTAGCTGATCGCAACCATGACTACTCGATTACCGTGGCCACCTATTTGGCTTAGATTCTGTTATTCCACTCGATGGGGCCTAAGTTTTTTCATTGAAATGTGCGTCTAAACATATGTATTATGAAAATTTCTATAAATAAATTACATGATAAAAAAATTCACTGGAAAAAAAAACTTTATTATTTTAAAAATCTTGCTGTTTTTTTACCAGAAATGGCCCAAATTGTATTTACAGCAACCCTAAGAATGAGAAGCACCCCTTGTCATGTTAATCGCCTCATCCCAGATGCCATAGACCCCACTCCCCTCTCAATTCACCCCCAAAATCTCCTATTTACTTCCCCACCCCCTTCTCGATTCCTTTTTTTCCGTTCAGTTTTTTTCTACTCGTACTTTTTCATCGTGAACTAGTGCTTACTGCAGAAGTATTCATAGTTCCTCATAGTCCTAGACCCAGAGCCTCTATTTAATTTAATTTTTATTTTTTATTTTAATCTCTTTTTCCCCTTCTAGAATTAGAGCAAAGGGACTCCTCCGACTCCCCCCCCCCCTTTTTTTTGGAAGTACGAGTATTAAAAAATATATCCTTACTTCTGTTATCTATTGTTAAGATTTGCGTTTAATTTCTATAGTGGTTTTTATCAAAAGAATTCTTGAATTGGGGTCTCTCTTTGCTATAGAAAAGGGCCGATTCAACAATTCCGAGCAGCTGTTTAACATTTTTTTATGATAACAAATCTACAAATAGGAAGCTTGTATTTGGAACTAGAAAACCGAAGCAATTTAAACTTCAGCATATATTTTATTCCTGAGTTTCTTGAGCATTTTACTCAAAAAATAGAAATTAATTAGGATTTTATGAATCCCCGATAACAGTACCAAGGTAATTGTATTAAGCAGTAATGTATTTATTTAAAATAAAATGAAGCGTAATTACATAAATTATAATTAACTTACTAAATAGAATTATTTTTGTTGTCATAAATACATGAGTTAAAGCAACTTTTCGATCCTGTAATTTTACTTTTATATTTTATTGAAATGCGTTTAAAAGTAAAGTGATTGATAGGGTTATGGGGGAGTAAATGATGTTACTCTTTAAGACAATCATTTTTACATAGAACGTTTCTGAATGACTATTTCTATTCGACATAACGAGAGGTTCTTAAAAAGCCCCAATAGATTTAAAATGTGTCATCCCTCTTCTAGATGGCTCTTCGGTTGAAGCAGGATTCGAACACGCGGACTATAGAGGGCTCAACTGAACCCTCGCTGACTAAGAGCTCGATGAAAGTAAGGTCGCTTTTCCGTTTAGGCACGCTAGCTGCTTAGGACACAAAAAATTGCAGGGCGAAAAACTTTTTGAAAAAAAATCCCTCCTGATCCAAAATTGGTAGAGTAAGAATTGAATAGGGTTTGCAGTCTTGGATTACCAAAATCCAGGGATTAAAATAACTAATCCCGGGATTTAGTTTTTGTCTAAATTATATTTCTTAAAAATTTCTCATAAAAATTTTCTAAGAATTTAATTCTTCGAAAATTTATATTTTGTTTATGAAATATGTACGTAGAATGCCGTTAACTAATAGCAGACCTGCTTAAAAGAGTTGATACACTTCAAATCGCATTGCATTACTAACAGCTCATGCAACTGGATCTTCAATTTCAAATGAGATAACACTTGAAATTGATTCACATTCTGATTCAGTAACTGGATCAATTTTATACACAAAAACCATTAAGTGTAGCAGAAGAATTAAAGTTATCAAAGACGTATATGCACAAGTCTATTAAATTTGAGACACTGTCATCAAAAATTCAAAAAGAAATGTCTCTATTTCGAAAATAGAGGGAGACGTGGTAACCAACTGAAAAAAACATACTCCTATTTAATAACGATAACACCTGCTAGTAAAGAAACCGAACGTGCATTTTCTTCGGCTAGACAATTTGTAACAAAAATAAGAAACCGTTTCAACGATGAAACGCTTGACGAGTTGTGTTTTTAAAGCTTATTTACAGAAACACAAGAAATGAAGAAATTTTTTTTTAAATTTCATTATGTGCTATTTTTATTTGTTTCTTTTATGATGAATTATTTTTTTAAATATGTTTCAATAAAATTAATATTAAAACAAGTTTTAAATATATTTTTAGTTTTATTAAGCAATTTCAACTATGCTAATATGTAATTTTCTTTAATAAATAGTCCAATTCTAATCCTGGGACCAATCCCAGGTTTGCAAATCCTAAAACTGAAGGATGCTTAGGATGCCGGAGATGTTAAAACGGCCCTGGATGAAAGAAACTTTTGGTTACTTCGGCTATCTCGTGTAGCTTTAATATAAAGTACATAATTTAATATAAATTCAGACAAGAAAAAAGTGTATTTGCCACTAAATATATATTCTATAGTTTTTACTTATAATGTATTCTAATTTTATTATGTTAAATATTTCCCATTAGTTTTATTACGCTACAGTTAATTGTTAAATTGTCTCCAAATTCAAACACTTTTTTAAAATCAAGATTATAGTACTTTGAAGAAATATGTGTGGGGTATTGGATTTTCAATCAGAAAAGGATACACGTTGATTCACGAAAATTGATACGTGTTACTTCATAGCAATGAAATATATTAGTTTGTCATACTCTTTTTCAAATGCGGAAACACATTTGATAAACAAATGAATTTTCTCTTTCAGACGTAACTTTATACATTATTTTGACGTTAAGTGAGTGAGTGAATTTTCACGGCGCACTGTTCAGCTACAGGAGGGCTTTTGGCGACGGACCGCGTAATTTTGAACCATGGTCAAGTGACGTTGACGACACCTGAGCTGGCACCCCCTCTCCTAACTATCACACCACACCAAAGGGAGGACGTTTGAGTTCTCGACAAATTTAACGTGCATCGCTCCCCTACAATTTCGATGTTAAAATAAAAAGGTAACAATAAAACTTAGTAACTATAAATATAAAGGTCTCTCTATATCATTGTTATTAAAACTTCAAAAGAGAAAATCTGAACAATTTTTCTTAGCTTTCCAAAATAACTGTACGGGCACCAAATTACATTCTTTCCAGATATCTAAAAGTAGAAGTATAGTTTTAATCAAAACTCTTACTAACTACGGGGGCTATAATTTCAATTAACAAAATAGTCTTTTCAAAAATCACCGAAAAAACATTATTCAAATATCTCCTTTTAATAACCATCGTACAAACTATAAACTCTGCCCTTCACAAATAATAAGAGTTATATTCCCTGTTGTGGCAGCGGTAGCCGAATGGTCAAGGTAACGAATCGTGGCTGGCATGTCACGAGTTCGAGCCCAGTACCACTTAAGACCCGCCGTTTAAGGGAGCGATGTACGTTAAATCTGTCGAGAGCTCAGACGTCCTCCCGTTGGTTTGGTGTGGTAGTTAGGAGAGGGGGTGCCAGCTCAGGTGGTGTCGTCCTCGTCTCTTGACCATGGTTCAAAATTACGAGGTCCGTTCGCCAAAAGCCCTCGTGTAGCTGAACAGTGAGACGTTAATATTCACTCACTCACTCATATTCCCCGTTGCCATTCATAGAAAAAAAATAGTACAATTTTGTATATATAATGTTGCCATCGAGAGATAAACAAATAATTATAAAGATTTTGAAAAATTATGCTCACAAATTCTTTTACAGTGAAAGCTCGAATATCATCTAAAATCTGTTGTGCTTCTTGTTCATGGTAAAAATTTGAAAACTAGCTTTTTTCCATACATGTTTTTCTTTTCTCAGAACTCCTCATATAGTTCCTAAAAGTGTTTCATATATCCCTTGGAATACCTGGACCACTACTTCATATGAAAGTAAAAACATAACTCGAAAAATTTCAATTTGGGAATGTTTCACTATCTGAAAGAAGTGTTCTATTGCATGCAATTAAACAAAAATTGCCTTTTTACTTTTTTCCGGATAAGAAACTATGTGTAGTATAAAGATTCTATTTATCTTTTTCATCATTCCGTAATACCAGTCTTAGTTCATTCCCACCACACAGACACACACACACACATGTCAGCGTTCCGTACAAAATCAAAACGAGAAATCTTAAACTCGTTTAAGCCTAACCCAAAACTCACCACACAACATATCACATTCGAGACATCTAAAAAAAAGCGAACCAAATTAAGCTCATTTGTAACTAAATAGTCACGGTCAACGTCATCAGCCATCACTCTTCGGCCGGAATGGAAAAAAAGACACTTTTTAACTTTTCATTTTGGATTTTTTTTCCTTTCCCGAGTCGCAGGTCAGTCCGTCCCACCCATGATCAACAAGATTACCGGGTGTTCAAAAGGTACACGGAAAGGCGCTTAAAAACATTAGATTACGAGATAAAACGGTATCTACAATGACGCCTTGGAATGATAGCAAGGAACGCGTGGGTTCAAATCGCAGGGTCACTCGTTTTCAGTCTCGAAGATTCATCTCTCTCGGTCTCTTATTTTTTCTGTTTTCCTTTTTTTTCCATTCACTAGGAGAAGATATGGAATAAAGTTGGCTTTTTGAAAGTTGGCACCCTTGCGTTTTGAATGACATGTGTTAAAGTAAAAGGAGTTTATTCGAGAGAAAAAAATAACTTAGTCAAGGAAGTATCTGGGAAGTTCAAACTTCAAAAAATTCAATTTTCACTTTTGCTAAAGGAGACATAACTGATCTATGGATTAAAATTATTGAACGTTCATCGTGTAATTAGATGATTTTTAATGTTTGACAGAAAACAGATTGTATTTAGAACAGTGCTTTTCAAAATTTCAACACTCGCGACCCAATATTCAATCATAATTTTCATCGAAGCCCTCTCCATTCAAAAACAAAAACTCTAAAGCTACAATACGACTTAAACCTCTTAAGTGTCTCAGGCGTATATACACTGCTGGCCACCGTAAATGCAACACCAAGAAAGACAAGAGATAGCACAACAAAATTTATTTTATTGATAACATGTTGACCAAGTATCAAATGATTAAATTTATAGACTTCTGTGAAGTGTGGTTCCTGCCAGAATCAGTAGCCAGAGTAGCCGCCATTGTTGGAGATCACCGCTGCCACACGCCTCGGCATTGATTCAAAGAGACTTTGGATGTGCTCTTGGGGTACAGCAGACAAAGCAGCTTCCACAAGTTGCCAAAGTTGATCTGGTGTGGCAGCTGGGGGTGTAATCTGGTTCAATCATTGAGCATCCCTGGACCACATGTTTTCTACCGGTGAAAGATCCGGAGAGCGAGCCGACCAGGGAAGCAATTCAATCTGGTGATTGACGAAGAACCTTTGGACAATGCGTGCCACGTGTGGTCGCGCATTATCCTGTTGAACTATGGCTGTGGCCAAGTCCAGAAGGTAAGGAAGGACAACTGGCTCCAACACCTCGGAGATGTAGCGCTGGCTGTTTAAAGTACCGGCAATGCGTATCAGAGGAGTGCGAGAGTGATATCCAAAACCGCCCCATACATTAATACCCAGTGAAGGACCATTGTGGCGGTGCATAACGCAGCTGTTTAGCATCCTCTCTCCACGGTGTCTCCAGACTCGAATCCGACCATCGTGGTGCTGCAGACAGATGCGTGACTCGTCAGTAAAGACAACTTCATTCCATTCTGCCGCCCACATCCTTCTTTCATTGCACCATTGGCGGCGGAGACGTCTGTGGTTCTGCGTCAAGGGTAGACCAAGCAATGGACGTCTTGCGGACAGACTACTCTGCTGTAAACGGCGTCGAATGGTACGCGCAGACACCGAATGATGCGTTACAGACTCAATGTGCTGTGGTATGGTTCGTGATGTGACTGGGCGATCCGTCACTGCCATGCGCACAATTTGCTTGTCCTCACGTGAAGTGGTGCACTGAGGTGGATGCGATCGACCACGTCGGTCCGTCGTACCTTCCTGCATCCAACGGTCACATATCCACATTTCAGTTGTTTGGTTTCGTCCAACACGACTACCGATTTCCCTGAAAGATAATCCACAATCTCGGTAGGCCACTATCCTTCCTCTGTCGAACTCGGATACTTGATCAAAAGTTGATCGCTGTTTTCTATGAGACATAACTGATCGTTTTTTGAAAAAACCACAAGAAAAACACAATTGCCGAACTTGAAATCGTCGAAATCTCCAAGCCTTAAATAGCGCTTTGAGGTGGCGCCACAGGCGTGCGTGATGTGTGTGTGCGCTGAAATTTTAATCATTTGCATACCTTACCTCCGCTAATGCATGTTGTAAATTTCATGTTATTTGCGTGTTTCCTTCAGGGTATTGCATTTACGGTGGCCAGCAGTGTATAAGTGTTTCTAAAATGCGATCTTTTTTTTTCTTTTTCTTTTCACTGCTATACATAAAATTATTCCGAACGTTTTGGAATGCAATAAAATGAGCTTGACAGTGTGTGTGTATTTTTTTGCGAAGGATTTCCTTTTTTCAAAGGGTTTTCTTATTTATTCTCTGTCTCCTCCCCATCCCCTCAGCACACCACAAACATTTGCATACATGCAGAACAGTGGCGTTGGGGAGCGAATCGCGTAACTTTTAATCAGCATTTAAGGTATTAATTCCATCCATACCAATTATCAAGATAAGTGTTAATGTTTGCATATAATTTTATATTTGACCAGCCCGTGGGATCATTGTAATTATTAAACTTATTCTTAACTTAGTATTGTGAAATTCATTATAAAACACATTGCTGTACTGATACATTTATAAGTGTATAATATCAGTGTAAATGTTTTTTTTTTAAATTTTTACTATGCACTTTCAATAAATGAATAATTTTTTTAAATAATCTTTAGTTTTCGACTTTAATATGCTTGCACCCTCCTCCTTGAGCTATCACGCCCCTTTAGGGGGGTGGACCCCACAGTTTGAGAAGCACTAATTTAAAACAAATTATAAAATGTTAATAATTTTTTACGCAAAAATATGTTAGAACATATCGTAAATAGACATGTACATGATAACTTACAAAGTTATATATAACTTCTCAGTTTATTTCTTCTTCCTATTTGAAATTAACAGGACTTGTAATAAAACTGCGTATACTTGTAATTGTACCATAAAGAGCATATGTACAGTAAAAGCACATTAAATTAATGTAATAAGTACAATATTCACAATAATTTAGTGATAAAAATTCAAATCTATTTTATTTCAAGCTGAAAGAAATCGAACAAAAAACCAATTAATTACACAGGGAAACGATTCAAGAATATGTCAAGAAACAAAATGCTGTCAATAAATGCCTCATTATCATATTTTGTCCGAGAGGAACATCACATTAATACATTTGAAAAAAATAGGCCCGATGTAAGATATCCGATTTCATCTCAAAGGAATCATCTTTCCTTTTTTACTATCATTCAACCAAAAGAAAAGACGGAATTTTTTTTCATTATGTTATATTTTGATTGAAATGTGATATAAATTTTTTGAAAGCATGTCTAGAATAAACCTGCATAAACATCTCATTAATGAAGAATATCACATTAGAAAATTTTTCACTCAAATACTAGCCATGAATGTTACAAAGTAACGAGACAGAAAAGAGAGGTCAAAAGATGAGGTCATTCATTTGATATCGAGGCTTCATGTTTCATAAGTTTTAATCAAGACGAGAAGTGATAATATTAGAAAGAAATAAAAAGAGGCTTTTCCAGACATACTTGTCCAGACTTTGAATATTTATGTGAAAGATTTTAAAATTTCGGAAAATCTAGAAATTTATGAGTGGACACCTTACTAGTGAATTACAAAAATTCACCTTATAAATAATCTGTGGAAAAAGTGTTGATGAAAAGCTTTATTAAAATACAGTCGACCTCCAATTTCATGAACTCATTGAACATTTTGTTCGTTATATCAGGGCTATTCGTTACATCGTAATCCAAACAAAATACAAATTTTTTTGCATTTAACTTTTGGAAATTCTGCAATAAGCAACTACAAAAAAAAAATATTCATTGTTGGAAATTTTACGCTTTTTATTCAACAGATACTAGTGCGTTATTACGCGCCAGTTAATTGGAAATTTTAAAAATACTAAATGATAGATTCTTTAAAATCGTTTTGATTCCTGGCTCGAAAGAGTTCAGTTTTCGAGTTATTTTTTGCATAGAAGAAAATACTGCATCATTTATATCCTGCTGCATAAGGTATGCTTTCACAGTTTCTAAACAATATAAAGCATTAGAAAATACAACAGATAAAAGTTTCATTATCAATTTCTACATCAGAATCGCCATTCATTGGCTCCGACAAATCAACAGTTTCCTCTACTTCGATTGCACAGAGGTAGTCCGTTATCAAATATGACATAATCGTTAAAATCTTAAAATATTTTCTGCGTTACGGAGTAGGATGGTATAAGAAAGGAGTTTCCTGTCCTATTCAAAACTAATACGGTAGGTTACACTCATAACTCTTATACACTTGCTAGTCTAATAACTCTCTGCACCCTTTGCCGTCGAAAGTTGCTACTTACAAAAAAAAGTCCTTTTTCTGTTCCGGACAAAAAGGATGTTATTCGAAAAAAACAATCCAATTTTTTTAACACAAACTAATAAATTATTTTCAACATTCTAAGTAATTCGTCAATTCGGGATTTATTATTCATTAAATAGGGGGTTTTGCCTTCCTTTTAATTAAGAAAAGAGAAAAATTCGTTAAATCACGAAATTCGTTACATCGGGGTCCAACTGTTTTACATTATCCATTGGTTTGATGCACAAGTTTCTTTTTCATTTGATTAACTTTGTGCATTGGTGATAGCAGAGTCAGTGTCGGTTTATGCTCATTTCGGGCCCTGGGCGCAGAAGATCTACAGGCCCCTTGGTACTGGTGGATCAAAATCTATAGCCAGAAAAACTGGTTGTCCAGCTTATCCGAGCCCCTTAAGTCCATTCCAGGCCCCAGGAGTCCGCTCAGACCACGAAATGCTATGTATCCGCTCTAACTACGTCCACTGTAGCCACTCAACCCTGTTTGGTATTTGCACTTTCTCTATTTAATTTGTTTCATTTATGTAGTACATATATATATATATATTCTAGAGTATCAAATTTCATTCTTTATGATAAAGGAAACATGCACACCCACAGTTTAATAGTTTGAGTTTGGCTATAAATAGTAAGATTCTCTTCGTGTGTTCAACAATTTTTTTTCGAATAAACTTGTTGAATGTAAAGTGTCATGAAAATATCCTTTTAAATAAACGTAACTGAGAGAATAAAAAAAAACTTGGAGAAGGCAACTTTTTTCTTTTCTTCTAGAAAATGTAAAGGTGAATACACATGATTGCTTCGATATAAGCTTTAAAAGTTCCAAGACAAATATTTATTTTATATGCAACATAACACAGGGGCTGAAAAGTCCCGGGCCTAACACATAGATGGCGCTAGTTTTATTGCAGTCACCTTTTTTTCAGTTAATACTAACCTTCAAAAGACAGCTGTTATATATATAAAATTTCATGATATTCTATTCATTAGTTTGTGAGTTATTGTGCTAAGAGTGACGCTACTTTTGTTATTTTCAAAACAATGGATCAAAAACAATTTCGTGTTTTAATTTTACACTGCTTCTTGATGGAAAAAAATACCGTTCAAGCGAAGCAATGGTTTGAAAAGTGTTATAGGGACTCCGCTCCATCAGAAACAACAATAAAACGTTGGTTTGCTGACTTCAAACGTGGTCGTAGAGACACCGATGATGCAGAACGCAGTGGACGTCCAAATGAGGCGGTAACACCAGAAAACATAAAAAAAATCCACAAAATCGTTTTGAATGATCAAAAAGTGAAGTTGCGTGAGTTAGCTGACATCGTTAAGATATCAAAAGAACGTGTTGGCTTTATATTGCATGAGCATTTGACTATGAGAAAGCTCTGTTCAAAGTGGGTGCCGCGTTTGCTCACTGTTGACCAAAAACGAGAACGTGTTGATGATTCTGAGCAGTGTTTGGCCATGTTTAAACGTAACAAACTGGAATTTTTGCGTCAATATGTGACAATGGATGAAACATGGATTCATCACTTCACTCCGGAATCAAAACGATCGTCATCTGAGTGGACAGCAACTGGTGAACCTCGTCCAAAGCGCCCGAAAGCACAACAATCGGCTGGAAAGGTTATGGCCTCGGTATTTTGGGATGTGCGTGGTGTAATATTCATCGACTATCTTGAGAAAGGAAATACCATCAACAGTGAATATTATATAGCGTTATTGGAGCGTTTGAAGGCCGAAATTGCAAATAAACGACCGCATATGGCAAAGAAAATTTTTTGTTTCATCAAGACAACGCACCGTGTCACAAGTCAATCAAAACAATGGCAAAACTACATGAATTGAACTTCAAATTGCTCCCACATCCACCGTATTCGCCAGATTTGGCTCCCAGCGACTACTAGCTGTTCGCAGACCTGAAAAAAATGCTCGCCGGTAAGAAATTTCCCACGAATGAAGAGGTTATCGCTGAAACTGAGGCCTATTTTGAGGCAAAAGATAAATCGTTCTACAAAAGTGGTATTGAAATGTTAGAGCGGCGCTGGAATGATTGTGTTGCTCTTGATGGAGATTACGTTGATGAATAAAGCTAATTTTGAACAAAAAAAAACTGTGTTTTCTTTGTTAGGCCCGGGACTTTTCAGCCCATGTGTTATATAACGTACTGTAGAGAACATTATTACCATAGAAACCATTTGATTTCGTTAGGGACGAATAGCCAATAGAGTGACTGCCGCAGATCGGGGGGGGGGGGAGACACAGAAACGAGATAACAAGCTGAATGCGAACCTGCTTAAAGACGAGAATTGTAAGAGATGGAGATAGAGCAGGTATGTAAAATGGAAGGTCGTGACTGTAAAATTATATTTATCTCTAGCCTAACTGTGTTTCCGTTCCCAGTACGTTGCTGCATATAAATACAGTTTTTTTCGGTTACGTTGTTGTCATAATTTTTATTTATGTTTTGTCTCACCCTTACAATAAATTCCACTTAAGATCTCCAGATAGACGAATCCATTCCGTAAGTCTGATAAACCACAGCACGAACAAATATATATTGAAATCCAACACAATCTCAATATTTAATTTCATATAAATAAACTAAATATGCATACCTAAAGAAGTGATATTATTAATTACAATTAGGTGTACATCTGTGGTGGCACATATCCGGAGGACAGAACCAACGACTTATGGATCCATAGCCGAGTAACATAACAACTAGACAAAAGTGATCACCTCTGTCCTGAGGCTGTTACTGGCTTATGAAGATCCACTACACATCTATAAAAATACAAAGTATATTTGAATGAGAGAAAATGTGGTGGAATCCAGATGGGTCGCACGACCGAGAGAACAGTGAACTAGTTTTGTTCAAATTAGAGTTTTGTAAGTAGAATTCTGTCTAAGATGGGCTAAAATATTTTATGACTATAACTGCTATTTTGGGGTGAACCATTCGAATCCCACCATTAAATATACAACTATGTATACCGATTAAGCTACATTTGAATTAATGTTAATGTTTATTCATAGTTAAAGTTAGATTTCTGCAATAAATAAAAACGAATTTTAGACGAAGAAATGTACGTACACTCACACACACATTGCTGCACACGATTGAAGATCGTCTTCAGTGAAAAAAAAATTGGGCATAAGCCACACACACACAAAAATAAACACTAATGCTTTTTGCTTGTTTGCGTTTTTACAAAAAGAAAACCCAATTTTATTTTGGGGTAAACATAGGGAAATCAACAAATAGGTTGTAGAAAATATTGAGGAAAAAAATAGAAACGCGCGCAATAAATGTCCAGCCGTGCATATATATATACAGGAGAAGTTGAACTCTGACAACCCTACTTCCATAAAAGTATTTTATGGAAAAGCATCTCAGCAACAAACCATATTCCATTTATGCACCACCCCCAAGACTCATCACGCAAATGAATGAAAAAAAATATGGCTCAAAGAAGTGTGTATAAGCGATGATTATAATAAATATTCTGAAATCGCTGACCCTCAAATCGTGCGCACCACACCCCTCTGGCGGCATCTCGACCGTCTCCATTGTGTCCCTCCTCCCCTTTCCATAAATGTCGTTTGCAGCTACCCCCCCCCATTACGGTCCCCCTCCTATAGTTTCCTGTTCCTGCCCTTAAAAGTTATTAGTCATATGTTCCCGTAAGGGATGAGAAAAACAGGTTTATGGAATAGGGCACAAAAGCCTCCAAGAATCTTTAAAAATATCCTCCTGCGGAATCTATATCATTATTTTTTCATTCGATTGAAGGGAAAAAAAAGCTTTGGTTAATAATAAAAATAATTTAGGTGTGGGTTGGGTTGTTCCCTTTCTCTCCTGATCATTTCGAAGTTTTGTAAATTCAGTTATTGCGTGTATCGTCTGAGTTTATTTAATTTATGTTTGGTAAATTTTGAGAATTGATAAGAAGTTTCACGTTCTAGAGGATTTTAGGGGGGTGGGGGATTGGTATCATTTATATGGTTCAATTATTAATTATATTACTGCTTGTTATGTCACCATCTTTTTATCAAATGATGGAAAATTTATATAACTACCGTAATATCTGGCGTAAAACGCGCACCTAAACTTTCAAGCTGCAATTTTTAATTTCTAGGTATATTCGCTGTATAACATGCACCCCTTTTTATACGAAAATACCTGAAATGTACGAACGCAATACTCTTATGTTTTGAAGTCATTTATTCGATATAGTATTCCAAGTTTTAGATAAAAATAGTACAATTCTAGAGCTACAACCTTTTAAGTTCATAAGGAATGTCGTTTCTTTTAAATCAACAATATTTCGATCTATGCAAAAATATTTTTTTTTTGTGCTCATCTTTTCTTTATTTTTAAAGCTCTAATTTTTATACCCGGCGAAAACGCGCACCGTAAATCTCGATCTTATTTTTTGTGTTAAAAGGGAGCGTTATACGCCGGATTTTACGGTAAATTTATTTTAATTCACTACGGATTCAAACCGATCGAAATGTCTCTATTGGCAAATGGATAACGTATGTCCAATTAAAACACACACAACGCACCAGTGCTAAACAACTCTTCAGCGCACCAGTTCTAGCAAGAACTAAGAATGATTTTTTTAAAAAAAACTTTGAGATCACTGAGCTTTGTAGGTGATCCAGTCACATGCAAATGGGATCAGTTTTTTTCATTAGTCTCTATTTTGTATTGTCTTACAACTTGCTAAGAGATACTGAAAAAAAAGTACTTTTTAAGTTGTTGGTAATTGTTACATGCGCTAAATTCCCACTCTAAAGGAATTTAGTATTTCCAAAGTCGGCGTTTTTATTTCTAATGGAAATCTAGAAAATAGGCGTGTCACAATTATAATGAAATCGCTCCAATATAGAATATTTTGTTTTGTCTATAGATCAGGCACCGAATAGATTAATATTATACTTTTCCCTCCATTTACCTTTCCTCTTCTGTAGTTAGATTGATTTATTATGAATAAATATATGTATAAATATATATATATTTAAAAAATAGAGTATGTATTTCCTTTTACTGGGCAGACTTGCCTTTTGAAGCTTTCACAAAGGTTTCCAACTCTAAATAGGAGCATTTCTATTTTTATTTATTTCTCTACGTCTGTCTTTTGAAACTTCTTCGAAACTTCTTAGTAAAAAGTAAATACATTAGGATTTCTTTTCGCAGGGACCGTGATCTTCTTAAATGCTGTATATACATATATTTAAGGTCATGCGTTTGAAAAAGGGTGAAATTTATGCTAGAAACTATCAGTTAATTATACACGAGCCTAATAAAAAATCTACTACAGAAATGAATGTTTCTTTCACAATGATATACTGTGTAAATATATACTATTAAAAATTATATTTTTAAGTACATTTAACACAAAGAAAATTGCTTCGTTTCCCCTGTTGAATCACGTGGCAGCAGTAGCTTAGTGTTTACGGTTACGAACTCGTGGCCGGATGGTCACGGGTTCGAGACCTGGTGTGAGGTGCCAGCTCAGGTGTCATCCTCGTCACTTGACCCAGTTTCAAAATTACAAGACACGTCGGCAATAACCCTCGTGTTACTTTATGGTTCCACGTTAATATTACTCTCACTGACTCACTCACCCTCTAAAAATCTGTAGTGTAATATTTTTTTCTCACCAATAAATAGAATTGCTACGGTTGTTATTTTATTACAGGCATTTATTAGTGATTGAAATTTCAAGTTGCTTGCATGAATGACGTAAGAAAACTTCTTTTCATAAACTTAAGGTATCCAACTTCCCTAAAATTGTGAGTTTTGCAGAAATTAACAATTTTTTTTATGATTTTATTTTATAGGCCATAGCTTTACAAAAATACCAAGTTTATTATTTTCCGTTCCCTAGAACAATAACTACAAGTGTTTAAGTAAAAGCAAATGCCTTTATTTTAAGCAAGATGTCATACTTGTGTTTTTTTTTTTTTAAATACTCAAAAGGGCCAGTGATTGCTCAAAAAGTTTTGAAGATAATTAACTGAAATTTTTTGTGTATGTTCTGTATAATATTAGGAGTGTTTTATACTTCAGATTTATCAATCAGTGTTTTATTACAAAATGTACAGCTCCTTATGTAAATATAATCACTGTTTTTTTTAAAGCAATTTCATATAACAACAAAGATAAAGTGCTCCAGTTTTTGTAAAAATTAAAATATTTCTTATCCTGAAGGTCATTTAAAAATGAATAATATAGCAACACATCAGAATGGAACAATTGAAAATCTGTCCATAAACTTTTGGTACAGAATGTTCCGCGTTTATGTTATTTTTTGTCAATTTTTACCCTTTTTTCTTATTTTAGTAGTAATAATTTCTTTTTCTGTCCTTAATTTTAGAATATTTTTCTTACAATGTATTAAACAAATCTGAAAACAACAAAAAAATCCCCATATCACCATTTTTTTTTAAAAAAATGTTGTTGCAAGTAGTTGGATACCTTAACTCAATGGCGCAACAGCCCATGAGGGCCAAGGCCTACTGTGCCCAACTCAGTATACGCGCCCCTGAGGTGCATGAGCAGACGTTCCGGCCAGGTGGTCAGTCTGACGTGAAACCCCCAGTGCTAAGTTCCCAAGCAAGCTTGGTACTCATTTATCGACCCACCGAAAGGATGAAATTTTGAGTCGACCTTTCTCAGCCCGGGGTTCGAACCTCGGATCTCTGGTGTGGAAGCGCGATGCATTATCCGCTCAACCACTGGGCTTCATCAAAAACTTTAAAGTATAGAAAGTTTATAATTTAAAAACACGTAGTCGAAAGCACCGGTTCGTTATTTTTACGCTAAAAATTAAAAGTATGTTGTCTTATGGGGGTGGAATACCTAAGTTCTACACACGTGAATGCTACTGATTTGTGGCTGAAAGAACACTGGTGCTGTCTTCTCATGCGTGCACATGACCTCCTGTAACACCCAAGAGGCTCATAAGGCTTGGTTAAGAATTTTTGATCAAGAAATTTAATCAAATTGTAAGACCTGTCGGTTCCTGCTTCCCTCTGAACCCCATTGTCTACCCTTGGACCCAGCTAGATGTGTGGGAAGAACTGAATAATCAGTAGACATTATTCACTCTAATTATTTTATTGTCACCACAATATCAAGCAGACACAATAATAATCTAATTAAGATAGCAGATCAGATAGCAGATTCCACGATATTAAATGATTCCACGATAACTTAAACAAGCTCAATATAAACTACGTCGCGCACTAAGAAGCTAAACTTCTATTTAAATAAGGATCACGATACCTGTGCCTTTATGTAATCCAGTCCTACACTTGAGTCCTTGAATGCGATCCTTATCCGGATTTAATCACCGTCGATTGATCCTCTCTCTGAAATCTTCAACTGATAAACTCCGATTTCACTTAATCATTTCACGATCCTTCACTCACCAACTAACTCCTAAAACTCCGAATATAGAATTTATATAATATACTTAATTTGCATAATCACGCTTTCTTCACTCGCTGAAAGCTGGTTGAATTAAATATTTTCCTTAAAGAGCCATCAAAGGGTTAGTAGAGCCGCATATAGATCCGTCACAAAATCACCCCGAACTTTTCTTTCTCTACTTATTGGTTTCATGAAAGAATTTTTCCGTGAACCTCAAGGGTAGTTTTTAATATAGGGCATTACATTAAATTATCTCTTTATTTTTAATATTATAATCTAAGAAACGCATTGAGGTAGTCATACGTTTGACCAAAAAGCTTGTTTTTCAACGAAGCAATAGTTAAGACACAGTTTGGTATCAACTGAGTTGTGTGACTCAAGATTAGGTCAGTTGCCGGTCATCCCTGCACAACTTCAGTGCTAGAAATAATAAAAGTGACTATACATGAAACTAAATTGGACAAAAGATCATCATTTAATATAATGTAGACTATTGTGTACTGAAATACTGAAAGTGATTGTACAAACTCTAACTTCATTCAATTGACCTTTTTTTTAAAAATTTTATTATTATTATTATTATTATTTTACGGATTTTTCCCATCGAGAAAAGTTTGTAAAATTACCTAACGCATGATTCTTAACCAGTAGTCTACAGTATTTTTAGCAACATTTCAGAGGAATCTACTTAACATGATTAAAAAAAGCTCTAATTATTTTTCAATTTAGCGATACCTATCAACTGTATTTTTTAATATTATGTACAAATGATTGTATAGTTTACTCATGTTTCAATTATAACTGACATTAAGAGTATATTCGAAGGGTATGTAATTTAATGCAATTTATGTACATTAATCTTTATATTGAAAGATTGACTGTTTTATTAATAGAGTACTTAAAAGTCAAGCGAGAGATATTGTCTACAGATCTCATAATTTTGAGCAGCCGTCAAGAAATGAGGACTATACAGTAGCCCACACAAGAATTTTTCATGAGGTGGGGGGGGGGGCATCCAGGATCGAAAGTCCACTATTCTCGTATCATAACCCAATACGGCGCCCAACATATTCCTTTGATTTTGTCGATTTTCGGAAACAAAAAACAGTAAAAAATTCATTATTAAAGGAATAACTAGTATTAAATAATACAATAAATTGTTAATAACAAATACTTAATTAAATTTTGCATACTGTATACATAAGATTATTATCAATCGAGAGAGAAAAAAAATCAAGGGCTTTGGGGGAGGGAGTCCGGACCCAAGGACCCACCCTCCTTGTGTGCCTTACTGGGACTACAGTACCTATTCTGTGTCTTGCCCCACTCTCCAAATTTGTGCACCTCCCTAACATGAGGACTTTAAGCTTTGACGTATTTAATATGTATCAACACCTTTACACAGTGGATCTTTAGTAACTAGTAAGTAAGTGAATATTAACGTCGAATTATTAAGCTACTCGAGAGCTTTTGGTGACGGACCTCGTAATTTTGAACTATGGTCAAGTGACGAGGACAACACCTGAGATGCCCCTCCTTTCCTAACTTCCCCACCATTCAGTTTGAGCTCTCGACAGATTTAACGTGCATCGCTCCCCAACACGGCGGGCCTTCAGTGGTATTAGGCTCGAACTCATGACATGCCTCCCACGCAAGGTACCTGCCTTTACCTTGACCACTAGGCTACCGGGTCTTTAATGGTATTAAATTATAACGTCTAACTTAACAGAAACAACGCCTCTAATGAGTTCACGACTATGTCCACTAAGCTGCAGGAGTATTTACATATCATTGTACAAAAAAAATATCTGGATTTTCTTATGACCTTGATATAGTGAAGTGGTTATGGTTTTGTATCTGCCGTGGTGTGTGTGTGTCTGCAGAGGATTCTGTCAGAATACTGGTATCACTAACCATCCGCTGGTACCGTATAAATTGGCTGATGTACGTGAAATCTGTCCAGACTATATGTCCTCTCGTAGATGTAGTGAAGAAATTAGTAGAATGCAATGCCACACAGCTCTGGTAGCGTCTTTGTCACTTGTTGTGGTTCAGAATTCCAAGGCTCGCCAACAATTTTTAGAACTTTTAATGTGCATTACTTTTAAAAAATATAATTATACATATTTATTAAACATTATTTAGCGTATAAAGAAAGCATTTATATACGTCTATGATTATTATACATAGGTTTCTTTATTAGGTTAATTATTTTTCATTTTAATTACATGACTTTTTCAGCAGTTTTTATGCTATGCACTTTTTGTATATATACATATTTTTATAAGGGGAAGAAAGTTTTGAAACATGAGTATGTCTTAAAAATGTGATTTCTGTCTTCTCACTTTCTAGAAAAGGACTTCGTGGAAATAAAAGAACATGTTGCTCGGATCACAAGGTCTGTAGTCTGTCACGTAGATTTGATACGCCCGTTGTCTTCATAAAATAAAATTTTCACTATCTTCTGAAAATGCATAAAAATCTGAGCCCGTGGATGTCAGCAATTTTCGAAACACCCCTTGCATCTCAAAAGTAAAATTTCCCCTTGCATTCTTATCAGTCAAAACATCTGAGAACGAAACAGCAACACTGATACGGAACTATGATGCAAATAACACTGTAAAAGAAACCGCTAATGAACGTAAAACTATATTAATTGATCCATAAGTCATTAGCGATAATGAATTCTGTTTAAAGTTTAGGTTGGAAGTTTCTTTTTTTTTTATTGTTATTCGCCTACATTAAAGCTTGCATACATGAGCAAGAGTTATTAAGTTGATGGAGTGATTGTATGTGTAACGCATTAATCTTTTGGGTATCTCTCTCTGATTGTATAAGCATGCTATCAGAACTTCTTCAGTTATTTGATGCCAGCGACCGATTTAAGAAGATCATGATTTTACGCATGATTAATTAAGGGCTAAAACAATGAGGAATATTTAATGCTACAGCATATTAAAGTCACAACATTACGACGTTATTGTGCGTTGTTCAATTGAGATTAGCAACGTAATTGGTAGATGGTACAATTTTAACGAGGTATATCAATACAATGCTAACATATCAGATATACATAATCCTTTTCATTTTGTTAGTATGATAATTGTTTAATATACACTGGCCTCCAAAAGTTAAGGAACAATCGGTTTTTTGCGCCATATTTGTAAATGAATGAATGTAGAAACACCAAACTCTTGGATGACATGTGCACAAAACAGTTATCTATTGACTGCAAGAAAAAAGTTTACATAACAAAAATTTAAAAATGATTTACAAAAAAAAAAGGCAATCTCGCTGGAAAATTCCATTCTTAGAAAAAATAATAATCACAGTTTTATGAGGTTAAATGTCATAGAAAAATAACACAAAAATGGGTTTTAATAAGGGATATGCTCACCCTTAGCTTGAATGCATTCGCGGCATCGAATTTCCATGCTGTCAATTAAGCTGTCGGTTACCGAAATGGGAATCGAAGACCAGGCACGGAGTAAGCTTTGTTCCAGCTCTCCTAAAGACCTTGAAGGAGGACTTAAAGCAGCAACCTGTCTATCAAGATAGTTCCAAAGATGCTCTATCGGATTTAAGTCTGGAAATAGAGCTGGTCATTCCATTCGCTCCAAACCAAGACTCTCAAGATATTCCACAACAATTACAGCTCGGTGAGGTCGTGCATTATCATCCATCAGAATGAAGTCATTACCAATTACACCGAAATACGGGTGGACATATGGATCAAGGATCTCACCCCGATATCTCACACCAGTCAGAGATCTTCCCTGGAACACATGCAGATCAGTATGACCACCAAATGAAATCCCTGCCCAAGCCATTATTCCACCACCTTGGTAACTGTGTCTTTTAACAGTGTTGGATTGATGATATCTGGTGCTTCGTTCCCTCCAGATGAGCAGACATCCTGAATCGCTCTCCAGTGTAAATCTCAGCTCGTCTGTAAATAGTACAGAAGCTTATCTCTGTCTGGTCCAGGAAACGTGTTCTCTTGCCCAAGATAAGCGGGCCCTTCTCTGTCGTCTGTTGAAGGGTACACACACAACTGGTCGCCTTGCATAAAAACCTGAATTGTGAAGACGCCTTCGCACCGTACTAGTGGATATTCTTCTCCCTGATGCTACAGAGTGGTCGGCAACAAGTTGCGGCACAGAAATCCTTCTTCTCCTTCGGGCCGAAACAGCGATAAAACGGTTTCCTGCAGGTGTTGTAGCTCGTGGTTGACCTGGAACATGTCTTCTGGACACATATGCTTCGTTTTGGTATTGATTCCAAAGACGGTGGACCACACTTCTTAAGACGCCTAGCAGCACCAGCCTGTGTGTGTGTGTGACAACACCAATTCTATCCGTCCGACCGCCCTCCACCTTAACGAATTGGGCAAACGGCTTCTCTCAGACATTGAGAGAACCCACTGCCTATTGTAAACAAATCTGCTAACAAAAGTTGCAAATCAACAAAAATTACACGCTTAATTATGAAAGCCTGATACATGTATATTTTTCTCTCACTCATATATATGTTTTCTTTCCTATTCAAAAAAAGGGGCAGCTATTGTTTTTGCATAAATTTGTATTAAGTTCGTTTTTATCATTTATATAAACTGTAAATTTTATTGTTACTGTCATTTTTTTACAGTGAGCTTCGAAAAACATGTTGTTCCTTAACCTTTGGAGGCCAGTGTATAATTATTTTCGCTATTTGATTGCATTTAATTTTTTACCGAAATCGCTGAACGAAAAAGTTGTTTTCGTATATTCGAAATTAATTATTTAAATTCTTATAGCTATTTCTTCTACAAGGTGAGAAAATTATTTGACAGCTACATGTGTATTAAACAAATATAATTTAAAATAAATTTAGTTATTTTTTTCCCTACATAAAAAAGTGCTTAGCATTTTTTTTATATGTATACTAACTGACCCGGCCACGCGTTGCTGTGTCTTTGTTTTAATACGTTAGTTCAATATTATTCTAAGCTATTCAATGCAATCAAATTAATCTTCGTTTATAATTTTGGAGGATTGAAATAAAGTATAAAACAACAAAGTATTTTAATTTTGCATTTCATTCATCTCCTATTTGAGTGTAGTATAATGCAAGAATTACTAAAGAAGTCGTTAAGTAACAACATATGAAGATTTAATTCTATAAATGTAATGAATAACGTTGATTCTTTGCAATTTTTTAATTTTTTTTTATCATTTCAAAGTATAACAACAAATTATTATTTCAACTAATTGCTAATCGGTGCTCAATATTTTTTGGTAACCCGTATTTTGCTAACTCAAATAAATTCAACGGTTTCCGCACACGTGAGCATGTCTAACATCTAGTTGACCATTCAAGAAACAGGGATTTTCTAAGTCCAAGTATCAAATGAATATTGTTCGGTTTCACATTCATTTATGGTCATCGCGAAAGCCAAACGAATCACAATTGAAGCCTTTTGAATGGTATCAAAGATTCTGACAGTATCAGTGGAAACGTGGCAACAGATCCCGTAGTAGCAGAACCGAATTTTCATTCAAACGTTACAGTCAAAAAATTTGCTTCAAGAAGTTCCCGGTATAATTTTTTGATGATCAAACGTGCACCGTTGTATTATCTAGGTGAATTTAAGTTACGCAGATAATAACCAGGGAACCAACCGAAGATTATCTAATGACATTCTGGATATATCTAGAGAATTCAAAAACTCGATTAGAAAACCTATGGTCTTGTTTTCATCAACAATAGTGTCGATTGGTTTAAAAGGCGTTGGATCAACTGGCAATAACCCTGTGTCTGAAGTGTTTATGGTCAGTCGAAGTGTTTCCATGTTTCGCCATAAAAACGATTGTTTTAAGCATGCGTTAATCACGTGTGCAAAAGTACAACGTGTAATGGCTGTTAATGCCTATCAGAAATCACCAGACAGTAATACAATGCAACACCGAATATTTTCTCGTTTCATTTTAAATCTTGCAAGGCTCTATGTAATGCTTTGAGTGAATGTTTATGGTTCATGGTTCACTTATCCCTGATCATGACTGAATTCATTTACAATACTGTAGCCAATTCATTCTTTTTTTCCAATGGTACATATTGCATCTTATATTTTATGAATGTCCAATGGCAGCTGAGTCGGAATGTAAAGTTTTTTCACCTTCTAACACAGTGACAACAATGATCGAAGATGCAATTTCCTATTGCAATCATATTTTAGCACGACTGCACCTGAAAATTTAGTTGCTACAGGGAATGAAAATCCTTTGGTGGAACTCGAACACAAAGACATTTGACCTCATTCCAGCAATTTCCAGAAAATTTACGGAAGTTTTTGAAATCCGTATTCAGATTCTCGTTCCGACCCCGAGAAGTACTCGGTGCCCACTCTCGACGCCCTTGCTCCTGTAAGTTCAGTTTCTGAAGGGGGACATTTTACTGTCGGTCTGCATAATCCGGCAAAGTTACGGGAGTTTCTAAAATCCGATTTCATATTATTATTGTTTCCTATCCAAAAAAACACCAGGAAAGCATTTCTCTCTCCTCAAGAATTTTAAAAAAGCAAGCCTTTTCCACAGTTCGTGCAAAATGCTTTCGTCTGGCATTATTTGACGTAGATATAAGATTATATTGAATTGGAATGAGAATATTCGGATCGGCAGTTCCGAAATACAATCAAGATTCACTTTTTGCGTCTCTACGTCGGCAAGTGGCCGCGGTAGCCAAGTGGTCAAGGCATCGGATCATGGCTAGCGTGTCATGTGTTCGAGCCCAACACCACTGAAAACCCGCCGTGTTAGGGAGTGATTCACGTTTAATATGTCGAGAGCTCAAACGTCCTCCATTTGGTGTGGTGTGGTAGTTAGGAGAGGGGGTGCCAGTTTAAGTGTCGTCCGCGTCACTTGACCATGGTTCAAAATTACGCGGTCAGTCACCAAAAGCCCTCGTGTAGCTGAAAAGGGCGACATTAATATTCACTCACTCACTCACTTTACGTCGGCATGATAGGCTAGTACTGCTGTCCGAGAATATTCCGATCCCCCGGCATTATCTGCCAAAAATACAGGAATTTCTATATTTCGATTTCAGACTCCCTTAAACCATCTCTAATTACACCAGGAGTACACTTTTCCCGCGCCTAGACTTTAAGGGTGCATTCCTACCCCGGTTTGCGTAAAATACGGTCATCCTGAATTATCCGACATAGTTACTCTTATTTCTCAGATTGAATATCAGATTCGAATTATCCATTTTGAAATACACCAGGGACAAAGTTTTCACGATCCAAGGCTTTTAAGGCAAGTCCCTGCTACAGTGTGTCTAAAATACGGTCAACTGGCATTATCGGGCAAAGTTATCGAAACTCCTAAAATTCAAATTCAGATTATCATTTCATACTCCAAAATGCAAACGGAGCTGACTTTTGATGTTTCAGCGCGAGCAAGTTCGGTCGCTAGAGAGAATGAAAATCCGGACGCGGGATTCGAATCATTTGCCTTTTCTCCTTTTTCAGACAATATCCGGCAAGTTTAGGGGAGTTTCTGAAATATAATTTCAAATTATCGTTTTCCGCCCCTAGATACAGCTGGAAATTACTTTTGTTCCCTTGAGCCGGCAAGTTCAGCCCCTGGAAGAGGCATTAGGGTCGTCCTGCATTATATGGCAAAGTTACACGAATTTCTAAAATTCGATTTTAAACTCTCGTACACCATCCCGAATTACAACAGAACCGCACTTTTCCTGCACCAAGACATTAAGGGTAAGCTCTTGCTACGGTTTGCGTAATAAATGGTCGTCCTGAATTATTCGGCAAAGTTACAGTTATTTTTCAGACTGGATATCAGATTCGGATTATTCATTTTCAAGTATGCCAGGGTCCAAGTTTTCACGATTCAAGGCTTTTAATGTAAGCCCCTGTTATGGTGTGTCTAAAATACAGTCATCCGGCTTTATCGGGCAAAGTTACGGTTATTTTTGGAAACTGACTCGAAAATCGGATTCCACAACCCGAAATACGCCAAGCACTTAATTTTCGTGCATTTTGGTTTGCAATATCTGCTTCCACAGACACATGAGCAATGCCACATTTTGCGATTATTTCCTTACGGGAATCTGGCAACGTTTTTTCCGGATTCTTCACATTTCCGGCAATAAAACAATTATGGGGTGATTAATTGAAATAAAAACCATCCTATGTTTTAAGTTGGACGAAATGACACACAGTACGCAAAATTATACTATGATCGGTTGAGTAGTTTCGGAGCCCATCGCGTGACACGTATATTTTATATATAAAGACTAGCTGACCCGACCACACGTTGCTGTGGCTTTGTTTTAATACGTTAGTTCAATATTATCCTAAGATATTCAATGTAGTCAAATTAATCGCTTATAATTTTGGAGGATTGAAATAAAGTATAAAACAACAAATTATTTTAATTTTGCATTTCATTCATCTCCTATTTGAGTGTAGTATAATGCATAAATTACTAACGAAGTCGTTAAGTAACAACATACGAAGATTTAATTTTATAAATGTGGTGAATAACGTTGATTCTTTGCAATATTTAAAACTAATCCTAACCGGTGCTCAATATTTTTCGGTAACCCGTATTTTGCTAACTCAAATAGATTCAACGGTTTCCGCACACGTGAGCATGTAACATCTAGTTGCCCAATCGAGAAACATGGAGTTTTTTAAGTCCAAGTATCAAATGAATATTCTTCGGTTTCTGATTCATTTATGGTCTTCGCGAAAGCCAAACGAATCAGGAACTGAAGACTTTTGAATGGTATTATGGATTCTGACGGTATCAGTGGAAACGTGGCAACAAATTCCGTAGTAGCAGAACCGAGTTTTCGTTTAAACTTTACAGACAAAATGTTTGCTTCAAGAAGTTCCCGGTATAATTCTTTTGATGATCAAACGTGCACCGTTGCATTATCTAGGCGAATTTAAGTTACGCAGATAATAACCAGGGAACCAACCGAAGATCATGTGGTGACATTCCTGATACATCTAGAGAATTGAAAAACTCGGTTGGAAAATTTACGGTTTTGTTTTCATCAACAATAGTGTCGATTGGTTTATAAGGCGTTGGATCAACTGGCAATAACCCTGTGTCTGAAGTGTTTATGGTCAGTCGAAGTGTTTCCCCGTTTCGCCATAAAAATTATTGTTTTAAACAGGCGTTAATTGCGTGAGCTAAATTAGAGCGTACAATGGTTATTAATGCCTGTCGGAAATCAACAGACAGTAATACAACAGCATCGAATATTCTCTCGTTGCCATTTAAATCTTGCAAAGCTCTGTGTAATGTTGTGAGTGAATGTTTGTGGGTCATGGTACACTTATCCCTGATCATGATTGAATTTATTTGCAATACTGTAGCCAATCCGCTCTTTTTTCAATGGTACACGTTACATCTTGTGTTTTATGAATGTCCAATGGCAGCTAATGCGGAATGTGCAGTTTTTCTACCATCTAACAAAGTGAAAACAATGCCCGAAGATGCAATTTCCTATTGCAATCATATTTTCGCACGACTGCACCTGAAAGTTTAGTTGCTATGGGGAATAATAATCCGGATGTGGAACTCGAACGCAAAGTAATTCGACCTCTTTCCAGAAATATCCAGAAAATTTACGGAAGCTTTTGAAATCCGTATCCAGATTCTCGTTCCCACCCCGAGAAGCACTCGGTGTCCACTTTCGACGCCCGTGCTCCTGTAAGTTCAGTCTCTAAAGGGTCGCGCGTTTCTCATTACGGTCGGCTGGCATTATCCGGCAAAGTTACGGGAGTTTCTAAAATCCGATTTCAGATTATTCTTGTTTCCCATACAGAAAACACCAGGAAAGAATTTCTCTCTCCTCAAGAATTTTAAAGCAAAAGCCCCTTCCACAGTTCGTGTAAAATACTTTCGTCTGGCATTATTTGACGTAGATTTGAAATTACCTTGAATTTTATTGAGAATATTGATCGGCAGTTCCGAAATACAATCAAGACCCACTTTTTGTGTCTCCACGACTGCAAGTTAGGCTCGTACTGCTGTCCAAGAATATTCCGATCCCTCGGCATTATCTGGCAAAAATGCAGGAATTTCTACATTTCGATATCAGACTCGCTTAAACCATCTCTAATTACACCAGAAATACACTTTTCCCGCGCCGAGACTTTAAGGGTGAGCACCTGCCGCGGTTTGCGTAAAAGACGGTCATCCTGAATTATCCGGCAAAGTTACTATTATTTCTCAGATTGAATATCAGATTCAGATTATCCGTTTTGAATTACACCAGTGACCAGGTTTTCACGATCTAAGGCTTTTAAGGCAAGCCCCTACTACGGTGTCTCTAAAATACGGTAAATTGGCATTATCCCGCAAAGTTATCGTAACTCCTAATATTCAATTTCCGATTATCATTTCACACTCCAAAATGCTCACGGAGCTGACTTTTGATGTTTCAGCGCGAGCAAGTTCGGTCGCTAGAGAGAATGAAAATTCGGACGCGGGATTCGAATCATTTGCCTTTTTTCCTTATTCAGACAATATCCGGCAAGTTTAGGGGAGTTTCTGAAATATAATTTCAAATTATCGTTTTCCGCCTCTAGATACAACTGGGGATTACATTTGTGCCCCTGAGCAGGCAAGTTCAGTCCCTGGAAGGGGCATTAGGGTCGGCCGGCATTATCTGCAAAGTTACAGGGATTTCTAAATTTCGATTTCAAACTCTCGTTCACCATCCCGAATTACAACAGAAACGCGCTTTTCCCGCACCAAGACATTAAGGGTAAGCTCCTGCCATGGTTTGCGTAATAAATGGTCGTCCTGAATTATCCGGCAAAGTTACAGTTATTTCTCAAATTGGATATCAGATTCGGATTATTCATTTTGATGTACGCCAGGGTCCAAGTTTTCACGATTTAATGCTTTTAATGTAAGCCCCTATTATGGTGTATCTAAAATCGGATTCCACATCCCGAAATACGCCAGGCACTTAATTTTCGTGCATTTTAGTTTGCAATATCTGCTTCCACAGACACATGAGCAATGCCACATTTTGCGATTATTCCCTTACGGAAATCTGGCAACGTGTTTTCCGGATTCTTCACATTTCCGGCAATAAAAAAATTATAGCGTGATTAATTGAAATAAAATCCATCCTATGTTTTAAGTTGGACGAAATGACACACAGTATGCAAAATTATATTATGATCGGTTGAGTAGTTTTGGAGTCCATCGCGGACAAACTCTGTGACACGTATATTTTATATATAAAGATATATAATTTGTCTAAACTAGGGGTCTTCAGCATTTCACCTCGAGGGTCAAATAAATAAATTTACAATAATTTCACTGTGATTTGCGATAAATTCACTGTGATTTGTGGGCCACACGACTGTCAAAAAATATTGTAGTCAGGAAATTTATATATATTAAAAAAATATATATAAGTTTTGTTTTACAAAACTACAACTAATTCTAAGGGAAGAAAGAGATGGTGTTTACAGAGATTTGTGTGTGTATATACAGGGTGGTCCCGAGTTCATGTTATAAATTTTAAGGGTAGATACAGGATATTGTAGCAATCATTTATTGTACAGGAATGTGAGGCGCAAACAGAGGGGAAATAAAAGAAAAGAGAAATGGACTCGTCGGTTGGTTGCGTTGCCGGTAGGTGGCAGTAGATGTCTAGCCGCCATTCAACAAGATGCATTTCAGTAGGGAAAAGCACCATTCGCAATTATGCTGACGTCCACGATAGGAGACTTTACGTAAGCCGTATATGTATCCAGGCGTGCATTACATACACGGCCGTGCAAATGGTAACAGCAGAGCTACGCTACGAATGTAGCACGCGCTATTTCTTGATCGACGAATCTCGGATCACAAAATCTTTCAGCGGTTACATCGTTTCGTGAAACACGTTCGTTCTACGCCACCAGACATGATGCTGGTCGACGAAGGGCTGTACGCAGTCTAAGCCTCGAAGAAAGCATTTTAAACGTTGTGCCTGATAGACCCGAGTCAAGTGCAAGAGCTGTTGCTCATCCCGTGTGAGTCATCAAACCGTTTCTAGGATGTTAAGCGAAAATCACTTACACCCTTTCCATTTTCAACGAGTACAAGCTTTGAATCCGGTCGACTATCCTCTCCGCCCGGACATCTGCCAGTGAATGGTTCAACAATGTGCGCTGCCGCTGGACTTCATAGCTCATGTGCTGAACAGCTATTGTAAACAGTACGTTTGTCAACGACGCTTTCAATAAACACTTTGTCTTTCCTTTCGCCTCTTATTTTTTGCGTTTGTGCCTCACCGCGTCACTTGCACCCATACATTCCTATACAATAAATGATTGTAACAATGTCCTGTTACAATCATTTATTATATTACCTTAAAGTTTGTACCATGAATTCGGGACCAACATGTATATATATATATATATATATATATATATATATTAAAAATACACGCAAATCAAAGAAAAAAGAAAATATTAGTGTCCGTACAGCATGCGAGCAAACCAGTTGCGGCCAATTTTCGATAGCCCGTACAATGTGCAGACAAACCACTTAAGGGGTTATATATAAAACTGTTTTTGTCTTCTAATCTTGTTTCACCTCAGTAATTTACTAATAGACAATAAAGAGGGAGGTTTTTTTTTTTAACATTTATAAACCCCGTGCACCACGCAATGTATAACACGGAGGCATACAACACAGGATTTCAACACAAACATCCATGCCTTCTCCGGGATTCGAACCCAGTCCCTACGGCACCGCAGTCAGCTTCACTGACCACTATACCGGATGGGCGGCAAAGAGGGAGGTTGATGCCTTAAAACTACTCCAAGCCCCTTGTTGCGCCCTCTAGCGCCCGCTATGTGAAGCGAGCTTGTAAACAGAGGGGGACGGGAGTTGTTGACAAGAAACTGAACGGTAACTAGACACTGAACAGATGTGTAACTAAGCGAGGCGAAAACGGAATGCGTTTTGTAGCGGTTTTTGTAAAAAGTAGATTAGTTTTAAAATTATATTGTAAAAATAAATGTTAGTTGCTTGTCATAAAAGAAGCCTCTTTGATGTCAAATGCATGAGAGCCTCTCATTTTAATAATAACGATCACATGGATCAACTAAGAATACCACAATAGGGCGTCCCCGCTTGGGTGGCTTGATTGGAACGGCAACAAACTTTTTGTCTGCCTCCGTTCAACTTCCAGTACAAATGTCTTAGGCTTGATATGGAATAAAGACTCTGATACTTTAAAAATTGATTCGGATTCTTTGAAACTGGAAGAACCGGGAACATTAACAAAAAGGAAAATTTTGTCCCTCTCAAGCCGAATTTTTGATCCAATTGGATTTATTTCTCCAGCTTTAATAAGACCAAAACTTTTACTTCAAGAAACTTGGAAGAACAATATATGACCACTGGGATTCAGAAGTTAATGAAAACATAAAAAGAAAATTCCTTTCATGGTTGAAAGGCTTACGCTATTTAAGTGATATTAAGATCTCAAGATGGTTATGAGTAACTTCAGAATCGAACCTAAATCTCCATATATTTGTTGATGCAAGTCAGACTGCTTATTCGGCTTGTATATTTATGAGATGCGAATCTTCTGATGGTGCAGTCAATGTCCGGTTACTCCAAGCCAAGTCAAGAATAACTCCGATGAAGAAAATAACGATCCCGCGCCTTGAATTGATGGGAGCTACTATTGGAGCTAGATTATTTGATTCCGTGAGTCAGGCTCTGAAACCAGAAATTGAGAATATTAATTCATATATTTGGACTGACTCATCAACAGTGTTGACCTGGATTAAGAGACAAGAACAGTGTTTGTGAATAATCGAATTGTTGAAATAAGAAGGCTGACTCCCCCTGATAACTGGTTCCATGTTCCAGGAAATCAAAATCCTGCTGACATTCTCTCTAGAGGATGCGGACCCAGACAGCTTTTGAAATCTGAGTGGTAGCTAGGACCTACTTGGCTGAAGAAATCTAAAGAAGATTGGCCTAAGTCATTTGGTAGTGTCAATGAAGAAGAAGTTGAAAAAGAGAAGCGAAAAATTGTCATCTCAGCTATCAATATAGAATTATGTAAAATCCACTGTAACTTTATTAGCAATAAGAATTTCAAAATTTTCAAAAATAGTTAGAGTCTTAGCATGGATATTACGCTTTCAGCCGAAAGCTAAAAATTTAAGGAGAGAAGCATGCAGATTTAACACAAGAAAAAATAATAGAAGCTCAGAAAACACTACTGCGTTCAGCACAAAAGGAGTGTTTTAATGAAGAAGAAGGAAGAACATCTTTGAAAAACTTTCAAGTTTTTACTGATAATGATGGTGTACTCCAATTAAAGTCCAGAATTGCCAACGAAGATGAATATCTGAATTTATTCCTCCATTGATTCTTCCACCTAAACATTTAGTGATCAAACGACTTATTGAGCAAGAACACTTAGTTCACAAGCATGCAGGAACTTCCATTCTTCTAACAATTTTACGACAGAGTTTTTGGATTATTAAAGGTCGGAGGACTGTTCGTTCCGTTATTAGAGACTGTATCATCTGTAAAAGGCAAAAAACGAAGAACCTTGAAGTTCCATTTCCACCTCTGCCTCGAGATCGAATCAGACTATCAGCAGTATTTGAAGTGTCCGTTGTGGATTTGGCCGGACCCTTAATAACCAAGTCAAATGAGAAGGTTTGGATTGTTCTCTTTTCCTGTGCTGTTTACAGAGCTGTCCACCTAGAGTTAATACCTTCTCTCAGTACAAATGCTTTTATTCAAGCATTACGAAGATTTATCGTAAGAAGAGGTAGAACATCCATTCTCTACTCAGACAACAGAACTAATTTTACAGGTTTAAGTGCAGCATTGAAGCGACTTGATTGGACAAAAATTCAACGCGAATTTGAGATTAACCAAATAAGATAGAACTTCAACCCACCATCTGCCCCATGGTGAGGAGGATTCTGGGAAAGGCTATTTGGAATATTAAAAGACCTTCTCAGGAAAAACTTAGGCCGTTCAACTCTGACATATGAAGAACTGTTCACTCTTGTTTGTGAGTGTGAATCAGTTATGAACAATAGACCCTTGACATTACCTATCAGAAGAACCCGATTTAAAAGCTTTAACGCCATCCTCTTTTCTTCAAGATCTCCCAAACAATTATGTGCCCGATCTGGACAATATAGATAAGACCAATATCAATAAGAGATACAGATATGTTCAGAGACTAAGACAAATACTAAAAGAAAGATTTCGAACCGAGTATTTGGGATTTTTGCGGTCATCCATCCCTAAAAGACTTGATCAAATCAAAGTTGGAAACATCGAATTAATTGGTAGGGAGGATAAAAATAGACTTTACTGGCCCATAGCAAGAGTCATCGAACTCTTTCCTGGAAGATATGGACGTACAAGGCTGGTGAAATTAAAAACAGGCACAAAGGAACTTTACTCAGACCTGTTTAAAGACAGTATCCTTTAGAAGTCACCGAAAGTACGAAGGCCATGGACATTAGTTTGGACTTGAAATAGAAATATCCTTTTGAACAATTTTAGTATTATAATTTTGTGAATTTATAATGAAGTAATTTTTATCGCTGATATTTACTATGTATTTTTTTACTCATGGAATATTTACTCTATGTTTTAGTTTGAGAATTTGAATTCTGTTGTATATATATAATCCTAATGTCTTTTTGTATCATTCTCAAATAATTGTATGCCTATGATATTTTTTAGTATATTTTCAGTTTGTTTAGTTCTTTGTTGAGTTTCCTCCTAGAAGTTCTAAATTTCAAGTGGGGAGAATGTTGCGCCCTCTAGCGCCCGCTATGTGAAGCGAGCTTGTAAACAGAGGGGGACGGGAGTTGTTGATAAGAAACTGAACGGTAACAAGACACTGAACAGATGTGTAACGAAGCGAGGCGAACGAAATACGTCTTGTAGCGGTTTTTGTAAAAAGTAGATTAGTTTTAAAATTATACTGTAAAAATAAATGTTAGTTGTGCTTATCATAAAATAAGCCTCTTTGATGTCAAATGCATGAGAGCCTCTCATTTTAATAATAACAATCACATGGATCAACTAAGAATACCACACCCCTCATTCACTCACTCATGATGAAATCTCAGGAAATATTAGACCTACAGACTTGAAATATGACAGGCGTGTTTCTTTTGAATAGAGACTCGCTAAGAAAGAGTTTCACAGAAATCGATTCCAAAGGGCAGGGGGTACAGGAGAGTTTTTATAAAAATCCTCATTTTTCAACTTTAAGGCCTACAGATTTTAAAATTCGCAAGCGTGCTTATTTTCTTGAGAAGAGATCCGCTAAGAAGGGATTTTCCAAAAGTCGTCTTCTTCCAAACAAGGTGAGGGGCGATAAATATACTTCGGTCTTAGAAATTCAAGTCCTGTCCTTTTTAAATTAAGAGAGGAGGGCTATAAGCATGTTTTTGAATATGATTAAAAGCTTAACATCATCACAAATAACAATAACTTAAGAACAATATATAGCCATACAGCATTACGAAATACCCAGCAAAACGGGTGGGTAATGGCTAGTGTGTGTAAGAGACAGAGATAGAGAAAATTCACATTATGGAAATAGTCATGACAAGAGAATAGACGAGCAGAAAAACAACTTTTTACCAAAATATTTTAAATATTTGGAGAATGGCCACTTTTCGTCCATTCTCTGTAAGTGCAATTCGAAAAAAGAGACAGAGAAGTCTCCACATTATCTCAGCTAGGGAATTATTATTAGGAGAATAATAGGGATATAAAATAACATGATAACTAATTACATAATTTACGATTAATATTAATTATTTTTAGCAATTAATGGGAGGTTTTAAAGGGAAAAAACTTGGCACCAGACAGTTGTTAAGTAAGATAAGTGTAAGCTATTGAGATATCATTCCTTTCTAAAAAAAGCAAATAAATCCGTCAAAGCGGAGTTTTTTCCTACTAACGCCAGAAACGAAATAAAACTGGTGTTTAGAAAAATTATATTCATAATTGATGTTTAAAGAAAAACATAAAAAATCATTATTTAAATTTACATTGTGATTTCTATACAGCAGGGCTGGACATTGTATTGATCGTGATCGACCGGTGGACCACCGAGACATTTTGGGGTGACCGCCTTTACTAAGACCTAAGATATTTATATATATATGAAACATCAATACAAGCTGCACTAAAGAATCTGCTTTTCACAACCGATACGATTGTGTTTACTTCAGCAAATGATTCGATAAATGTGTAGACGACACAAGTACATTCATTGGAAGCGAACGGTGACACTTAACACGTTTATTGCCGTTGTAATGGAAAAAGCGACCACTGCGATGCCAGCTCTAGAAATAAATTTTTCCCCTCACGCCAACTGAAGGGGAGAATAAATGTTGATGATCATCTCTTCCCGTGATGGCAAGGAATCGGCTATTGAAACATCCCACACCCCGCTCTTTTACGGGATTGGGTTCTCGAGTTAAGGGTTGGGTTGAGTTGATTTCCCGCAATGGCGCGGAAATCGGCAGCGAACAATCAGCTCGCTGCATTGTACACGTCCACGGTCTAGCAATCGTTCATTGTTATTCAAGCATTCAACTTGAACTTGACAATTTTGTATTACTTTTATTTTTGCAATAAAAATAGTAATCTTTCATGTTTTAAAAGAGAGGTATAATGTAAAAAACAAGTGTTAAGAAAAGGAAACATACAATTTTAATACAGAATGGCCACACCTACGCCACTGGGCACACCGTAACACATTAAAAATATTAGAAGTAGCCCATTCCCGAAAAGTTCAACCACCCCTGCTATATGGCATATACACTAACTAGAAAAAGTCTGAGTTCACCCATAACAAATCATACAGCAAAGCTAAAATTTAATAGAAATATAATTTTTTTCTAACCAAGTTTCACGAATTCGTTTACTACTTTTTAAATATTGAGCATGCAAAAAAATACGTTAATTTTGAATTAAAATTACGTAAAATAATGGAAGTTTTGTAGCAAAGCACACGAATAGTAGGCAGAAAAAGTCTGCGTTCGCTATTTGAATATTCTCTTGATTAGTATCGTTACAAACCTGTCTTTATTTTAAAATCTATAAAAGCAAACCGAGTTTACTTATTTATTCTCAATACTTGGAATAAACTAAATAAAATTTAATTTTTAAAAAAATTTCAAATTCCAGTTTTTAAATTTTTTTTCTTTGTTTAGGTAAGCAATTGTAGGTGAACCAGACTTTTTTTCTAGCAAGTGTATCTACACACAGAATGTATAATGATTGCAGAGTATCTTTTCCACGCGTTTATTATTTCCAAAGGGAGTAAAAATAAAAAATATTTTCAATCAGTTTCCATTTTAGATTTTGTCAGAAATTGAAAGATTAAAAAGTACTTCAGCATCTGATTCTCTTCTTCTCATAGAAACTATGACCTCCTGACCTTGAAACTAGATCAGTTATCAATTCAAGAAATCTTTTATTAAAAAAAAAAAGTGAAACATTAAATTGCCAGAACACTGCTCCAATGTCTAGATGCTTAACTGGATGACAGAGTATCCTTATCACATTTCTGATACCTTTTAACAAAGGAAAACATCATCAGATTTTATTGTTATTGTTTACCTGAATCTCTTCTATCAGTTTCCTCCTCAGATTTTTGTCAGTTCTCGGGAGAACCTAGCAATCCTTTGGTCACGTCCGCGCTAAATTTCGCGACGGAATGTTGTTTCCGATTACCATCACGAGGCGAAGATTTTCGGCGTCAAGTGTTTCGCTCCGGTGATTATCAAGGTTAATCTCCGTCAACACAAAGATAATCGCGGCCGAAAGAAAACGAAAGGATGCAGAGTTATATAAAAAAGAGGACATCATCATCGCAGAGCGTTGACGTTATCTGGAATAAGGGAATCCTTCGATGGTCTGAGTCATTATTTCAAGAGATAGCGTAGCACGATGAAATGTTTCACTTAAGAGTTGTTTGATGTTGATGATTTTTAAAATGTAGCCTTCAATTAATGTTACATTTGAAAGATAAGAAGCGAGACATCGATATGTACTTAAATTTTCATAGAATAACTAGCTTTCATGGCCCGACGTTGCACGGGCTTTTACCGAATGCATACATATGTGCATTGACAAAAAAAACGTACAAAATGACAAATGAAATTCACATGAAAGTGTCTTTTTTTAAACTACCTTTTTTAAAAAAAATAATAAAGATAATCAATTTTATAATATTTTTCAAAAATAATATATGGCTAACTATGTTTTTTTTTTGTTCATTATTTTACATATGTGTGTAAAATGTTTCATATTCAAGAAATATTTTTTATAAGATGTGACATTTAAAACTACCTTTGTATTGGAAAAAAAAAAAATTGTGTTGAACCATTAGCTTGTGCATTAAATATCATATTTAAAGCACAGTTTCCAGAGTGAGGGACGAGGGAGGACCCTGTTCCACATGTCACTCCACAATATACAAAATAAGTATTTACATAAAAAAACTGTTTTAATAGTTCATTATGTATACACTTATCTTGCATTATTAATGTCTACATTTTTAAATTTTCAAGGGTACCAGCGCATCATACACTTTAAAAAAGAAATTGATTTTTGCAATTTCAGTTTTAAGAAATTGCGCATATTTTTCAGATTCAAAAAGTACTAAAGCTCATATGTACATTGATAAAAGTGTCTATTTATTTTATCTTTTTAAATTTCAGACTACCTTTTTTTTTTTTTTTTTAAAGAAAAAAAGTAAAGATTATCAGTTTTATTATGTTTTTCAAAGATAATATGCTGGTATTTCATTCAAAAACTGGTTAATTATATTTTTTTCATTATTTTATACATGTAAAATACTTTTCACATATGACAAATTAAATTGATAAAAGTGTTTGATTCTTTTTAAAAAAGGGAGTTTTAAATGTTAAAAAATAAATGAAGATTATCAGTTTTACTATATTTTTCAAAGATAATATACAGCTATTTGAAAATATATTTTTCAAAGATAATATACAGCTATTTGAAAATATATTTTTCAAAGATAATTTACAGCTATTTCATTGAAAAACTGGTTAATTATTTTATATATGTTCATTATTTTATATATGTGTATGAAATATTTTTCATATTCAAAAATATTTTGATAAGAAGTGTTACGTATATGAAAAAATGTATTACAAAATTATGTTAGGTTCAGTAAAACAAGAAAAAATATTTTCAAATCAAAGTAACCTTTTGTAACTTAAGAAAATGCTTGAAGTATCATTATAAGGCAAAGAAAATAGGCTTAATAATGAAGAATCTATATATATTATGCTGAACTATCAAAATATAAGCAAAAAATTTTCACATCACATCTAAATGCATTAAAATGGACGTAAATGACACAGTATTTTCTTCTCAGCATAAAAGTCAAAAAAAAATTCTTTTGAGTCAAGAATCAAAAAAATTTGATTAATTTCTAAGTTAAACTTTCCACACAGACCTGACAATCCCTCCACCAACTCCCCTGAAATCAGGAACAACCAGGTTGGCCAATCCTGACTGGCAATTCCCCAGAGGATAAAAATAACAATATTTCAATGGTATAAAATTTCCTGAATGAAATCAAACTCTAAAAACTATAATAATTATATAAAAGAGTGAGCTTTTGTGAATCATGACACAGTTATAAAATAGCAATATAATAACTAACAAAATATAACATGTATGCAGCTATTTCATGGTTAATTATGTTTTGTTCATTATTGTACATATGTGTGTAAAATATTTTTCATATTGAATAAATATTGCTGTAAGAAGTGGTATGTAAATGAAAAAAAATGTATTACAAAATGATATTACGTTCAGTAAAACAAAGGAAAAAATACTTTGAAATTAAAATTACTTTTGTAACTTGAGAGAATGCTTGAAGTATCATTACAAGGCTTGGTAAATAGACTGGCAATTAATAATGAAGTATATAATTGATGAACATTGCTATTAGTCTTTCTATGGAAATAATGCTTATATATCTGAATACACCTTTCTTTTTTAACAGTTAAAAAAAACATGATAAATGAAATTGATAATAACAGTATCCATTTATTTTATTTTTGTAACATTTAAAACTACCTTTGTATTGGGGAAAAAAATTGTGTGGAACCATTAGCCTGTGCATTAAATATTATATTTAAAGCACAGTTTCCAGAGTGAGGGGTGAGGACCCTGTTCCACATGTCACTCCACAATATACAAAATAAGTGTTTACATAAAAAACTGTTTTAATAGTTCATTGTGTATACACTTATCTTGCATTATTAATGTCTACATTTTTAAATTTTCTAGGGTACCACAGCGCATCATACACTGTTAAAAAAAATTGATTTTTGCAATTGCAGTTTTAAGATATTGTGCATATTTTTTAGAAACAAAAAATACTAACGCTCATATGATACATATGATAAAAGTGTCTATTTATTTTATCTTTTTAAATTTCAGACTACCTTTTACTTTCTTTTTTTAAGAAAAAAAGTAAAGATTATCAGTTTTATTATGTTTTTCAAAGATAATATGCAGGTATTTCATTCAAAAACTGGTTAATTATATTTTTTTCATTATTCTATACATGTAAAATATTTTTCACATGTAAGAAATACTTTTATATGTGGTACATAAATGAAAAAAAGTATTACAAAATTACATTATGTTTCGTAAAACAAAGGAAAAATATTTTGAAGTTAAAATAACTTTCGTAACTTTAAAGAATGCTTGAAGTATAATTACACTGTAAACGATACATGGAAAATTGGGGTTCAACACACCACAAAATTTCATGCAACTATTAATGATTTATAATTTTGGAAATCACAATAACATTTCTAAAGAAAAAGTGACATTTTTATAAATATGATATGTGTGTAAAAAAAAAGCAAAAAGTGAGTACCATCCACCAACAATAAACAGAAACTTGGGGTAAAACACACCACAAGGTCCATACACTGTTGCAGATTTGACAATTTTTATAAATATGATATAAAAATGTGTGTTATTAAAAAAAGGCAAACAAGTAAGTACCATCAATCCAACTGAAGAATACTCTCATCACATCCAAAATGCTTTCCAATCAACACCAAAAATCTGTTTTATGCACCACATCATCCATCAACAATACAGGGAAACTTGTGGTAAAACTCACCACAAGGTCCATGAACCGTTGTAGATTCGACAACTTAATGCATTTGAGAATCCAGGGCATCTTACACTCTAAAACTTCACGGAAGTAAAAACTTCACGGAAAACAACATTTTTTGTAAAAACTCTATTTCATCCTTTTAATTTCCCTTGTTTCTTCGTGTCGTTTACCAAAACGCGAACGTAATGCATGTATGTTGCTCTTGAGAAGGCAATATACAACATCCCATGAGAAAATACTGACTGGGGCAAATATATTCCTACTTTTTGAAGAGTCTGTCCCTGAGATTTATTAATGGTCATAGCAAAACCAACCCGAACTGGAAACTGTCGCCTTTGAAGTTGGAAAGGTAGATTGCTGTCAGAAGGATGAAGCGTAATTCTAGGAATAAAGGCACGTGAGCCTTTTGTATGCCCAGTCAAAATTGCAGCATCTATTACATTGGGCATCAGTTTCCGAATAATCAAACGCGTTCCATTACACAGTCCTGCAGATGGATTTCAGTTCCTGAGCAACATAATCACGGCTCCTACTTTCAAATTAAGTATGTGCGGTGGCATTCCAGAAGGAGTTATTCCATTGATGAAATCCAGTTGAAAATTGTTCTGTTCTTCTCGATCTTCAGAAATAATGCTGTCTGCGCTGAAATATGTAACATTCTGGCCTGGAAATCTTGCTAAAACTTGTTCGTTGATTTTCAGAGAATCCTCATTCTTGGGGCATAAGATAGCCTTTCCCGACAGATTTTCCATATCAAAAACAGATGATCCAAAAATTTCATCAACAATGGACTCCTTCACGACACATTCTTCGGGAATTTCCACAATATCTTCTCCTAATTGGCAGTCATTCTTCAAAGTTCCATTGCCGAGATGCAGAAGCCAACTTGCAAAATCCTGTTCATGGGGTTCTGTTCTTATATTCCTAATGGGTGAAAATTGCTTGAATGAGCTCCAAAGAGGTGAATTCTTCAAGCAAGTCTCAACAATTGCTGTTCTATTAGCATGTACTGCAACAGGTAAAATCTGTCGCCAGTCACCACCAAGAACAAAAACCTTGCCTCCAAACGGTACGTCTAAGCCCATCAGATCTCTGAAAAGCCTGTCAACCGCACTCAAAGCATGATGAGGAGTCATAGTGCACTCATCCCAAATAATAATCTTCACCGCCTTAAGAAATTTTCCCTCTTCAGTGTTATGACAAACACCACATGATGAATTATCCAGAATGGGAACCGGTAACTTGAATCTTGAATGCGCTGTTCTGCCGCCTTCCAAAGTTATAGCTGAAATTCCAGTCCATGCAACAGGAACAACAATTTCCCCCAATCCTCTTACTGAATGAATTATGACATTGAATAAAAAACTTTTGCCGGACCCAGCAAAAGCATTCACACAAAATGCCTTAGATGAAGCCTCATCAACATCTTGGATTGCAAGAATAACTGCATCGAAAATTGTACGCTGCTCCGGATTCAACATTGACATTAGTCTCTCACCTTCTTGCCTTTCTTCTTCTAAGTTGTAAAAATCTGTCTTGACATATGCGTGAGAAATGGCAGGTTCTGGCAATCCAATGCTCATGAGGGTCATGTTGTGAGCATGAAGTTGATCGGCTATGTTGTGCAATGCAAGATCTACACTTTGCTGTACTGAGGTGTGGAACTCAAAATCTTCACACAAATAAGAGATTTGAATTCTTCCCCCAAAGTGCCAGAGGTGATGTTGGATTATAAAAAACGCAAATAAAAGTAAACAACTGCCTTAACTTTGATGGCATTTGAAAGCTACATGCCTCCCTTAAGCAGTTTCTCCACTCACCATCATCTTCCAACAAATTCCTAACACGACACGCCTCTTTAAAAGAAATCATTTCAACACCCTCAAAGGTTCGTAACTCTTCAAAAGACTTAGCTCCCGGAACATGAAACAGAAGCATCCGTAGATGAAATCGTTCAATGTCTTTCGGACTAACAGAATCTAACCTTGACACAATTCGGTCTCCCAATCGTACACGTCTCTCGCATTTATTGTTCTTCCAAACAAAATGCTTCGGAATGTCAGCATATATGTATCTGTTGGCATCAGGATCCGTTCTGTTCAATTCAAACCAAGCTGTCAGCATGGTATTCCTTTGAGCAGCTCTTTTTAGTGCTTGACGCTCTTCATCATCCAAGAAGTACACAGGCTGCATGTTTGGCAAATGCACTGGCAAACGAATGATTGCATGGGATTTCTCGTGCATTTTCTTTTCTAGAAGTCGCCACATTGCTTCAGGTGCAGATACATATCTTGCATTCAAAAAGGTCTGTATCTCATCCCATGTAATTAGCCCCTGGCCATTGTCCTCGAAGACAACCTTTGCACAGTCATGACCCTTGTAAACGTACTTGAAGATATATTTGACGGACTTCAGAGAACTGCAGATTTCCACATTAATATGGGCATTGTATTTTTTGGTGAGGTATGGGTTATACGGCACAATCCACCTATTATCAACAACATTGCCATTTACCACAATATGATTTGCGTTGTCACGACGCCTATACATTGGATAACCATCGATGTTCTCAGCAGTTGTTTCTCTAAATTGCTTGGGGTATCCCTTTGCGCAAACACCATCAACGATACATGGAGCATTTGGGTTCAACACACCACAAGGTCCATGAATCATTGTAGATTTGACAATTTCATGCAATCTAGGATCCACTGTCATGTCTGGCAGTTCTGCTGAGACTATCCGATCGATGCTCTCCGGGTCGCTTATTTTATCCTCTTCTGCTAATATCAAAAATAGATGCATGTGCGGTAGTCCTCTCTTCTGAAACTCTATGACATGAATGTCTGCCACTATGCGACCAAAAATACCATTTTTTTTTTCAAATCTTGTAAAAGTGCTTTCTTCTTGATGTCGAAAATTCTGGCAACTAAGTCGGGACGATCATGAGGCTTTTGTCCAGGAAAAAGGTTATCTTTGATCTCTTTCCACTTTGGGTTGCAAGTGAAAGTCAAAAACAAGTCGGGCTTACCAAAATCTTTAACAACCGACATGGCATCCTGAAAGTTCTGTTGCATTGCTCTAAGACTTCCAATGAAACTTGATGGCAGAATGAGGGTAACACCTGCCTTCATTCCAGCTTCGGTAGCCAGAGCATTCACGTGGTCAGCAAGACCCAAATACGATTCAACTCGCAGCGTTCTCTGATTGTGACGAATGAAATTCAAACGGTTACCCTCAACCTTAACATAAGAATCCACAACATACTGCTGCATAAGCTTACCTCCATACAAAATAGGATTGAAAATATCTTTCCTAACTGATAAACGGTGCATATAAAACTGTAACTCGGTAAAACTTTGATTAACGCGAAAACCTTTCTCACCACATGGAAAAAATAAAACGTAAGTCATTGGATCGCAGTTAGGATTGAGAGTATTAATCCTGCACAGTTGGCGTTGTTTGGGATAAATGCAGATATCCCGGTTATTCGGTGGAATGCCATCAGAGCTTTTAAACACCATTGCAACCTCATTTGTTTTGGGAGCATTATATCTTCCTCTGTGCTGGTCAGAATCAGTACTTAAATTTTCATAGAATAATTATAACATATTAGGCCTTTTTTCCCAAGGCTGTAACCAACTAAGACCCTTACAAAACAATTGCTCCAAATCCTCGCATAGAATTATGGTTAAAATACGTTTTTATTCCGCTACTATTATCAAAGTTTAGGCTAACGACAGGCGTAAACCTCTAGCCCTTAGCCGCGATGAATTTCGTGGACCTTGATCGGATGTTACTGTCGATCAGGTGGCATAAGCAACAACAAAAGCAACAGGATATTCATAACCTTCTCACTCGCAAGCTGTATCGTTGAAAATAAATTTATGACATAAAAATGAATGCAGCATCTTTCTGTTTTCGATAGATGCTTTCTTATTTTCTCAATCAGTAGTAAGAGGAAATAAAATCAATGTTAATTTCCTATTTAATTGATAGGAACGAACGTTATTTTTGGAAAAAGTTCTCTCAGAAATCTTCAGAATTTTAGAAAATCACTTTTCACTCATTTTCATTAAAATTGCTTGTCCCCACTATTACATTTGTTAAGACGATTCAGTTGACAGTACGATTCAATTGACAAAAATTGGTCAAAAAATCAAATCTGAATTTTTTTAGCCTAAATTATTTTTTATAAACGTTTCTATATCCTCACAAAATTTAAAAGCTCTAAACTTCAAAAATGCAGAATTATGATAGCTTTTACGTTCGTTTTTGTTCACATTCCTATGGCAAATCAAAACTTTAACTTACTTATCTCAGAAAGATAAAATAACTGGTTTGTATTCATTTAAAATGCTATGGTTTTTTTTTTTTTTTTTTTTTCCTATTGTGTATAATGCTTTGATTTTTTTTTTTTTTTTTTTTTTTACTTATTGCTAATAGTACATGTAACAAAAGTTGGAATGCATTTTTGAATCAAAACAATACTTTTTTTTTTAAATAATTGAACTCAGAAATTTGTATATTTTTTTGTGGAATTTTCAAAAAGCACTCATAAAAAGAAGAATTGTACAAATACCAATCAGCTACCGCAAAACCCATAGCAACTTTTGTTATAGATAGTTTGACGTACTTGTAAATCAAATTTCATGGGTGTACGTAAATTTTTGTAGGAGAAGTAGCATTTTAAAATCACTTCAAAAATTTTAAGTTTTCCTTAAAAAGTTCAATGAAATTTCTTTATATGAAATTTTGAGCACAAAATCTGTTTTACATACTATACACACATAAGAGGCAACCAAAAAAAATTTTGAAAATCCTTAAGTTAAAAATTTTTGCTTAACTCGTACCATGTCCCCTTAAAATCAAATAGGCTATCAAATGTGTTTAACCATGAAGAAATTAAACTTTTTCGTTATTATGCCCATGGGACACTCGTTCAATAAGGTTTGGAACATTCTTTCAGGTCCCTGATGCCATAATAGCTAGTGGTCATGTTCACGGACTCATGGCAGACGAGACGTGAGTTCGAACCGCAGATCCGCCGAAATAGAGCTAAAAAGCACTGCCGTTGGTGTGGTGTGGAATTTCGGAGAGAGGGTGCCAGCTCAGGTGGCATGCTAGTCTCTTGATCATAGTGCGAAATTACGAGTTCTGTCGCCAAAAATAAACACTCACTCATTCAGGTCCTTGAGCTGTTTTGCAGTTTTGAATCAAAATCAAGTGGTGAAATCGACATCTGAGCTCACTCCCATTCTCCGTATTTACGGTAACTACAACGAGAGGATTTTAAGTCTCGAAACACATAGCAGCACCTTAACACAATTAGATTTTATGGCAAAATCAATATTAAAAATCAAACTAAACACTGCCAAGATCCCTCGGCGGCAGTGACCGCATCTCTTCGTGTTTTTAGCATTAATTTAAATCTTCCCGTAGCAATGTTGTGTTTAAATTAGAAGAGTATTTTATGTTTGAGAAGTTTCTCTTCAATCCACTTTGACGATCTTGGTCACGAGCTCGTGAGTTGTGAAGTTTCAATCAAGTCACGTATTCGAGTACTGATTCTATTAAGGACCTGTCATGTAGTAAAGCTTTGGCATCTTAAATCGATCTGAGCTCAAAACCTCATGTTAAAATAGTGTGAAATTTAAGAGAACAGGTGTCAAACCAGATTTCTTCCTCATCACTTGATAATGGCTCGAAATTATGAAGTCCGGCTCCAATAGCTGTCGAGTTGCTTCTAAGAGTAATAATAATAGCCAAAGAATCAATTTATCCATGTTCAGCAATAGTGTGGTTACTAGAACTTAGGCATAAAGTAAACATGCGAAAAATTTGGAATGAAAATATGTTGCTTAATGATTTTCAAACATGAAAATAAATTTTTAATTTTTCTGCTTTTCATAATTTTGGAATTTATTTTAGATTACTTCTAATAGTTCATTAAAAATGATTGTATTAGATTTATTGCTTAATAAATCAGAATTATATTTAATTTTAATCCTTATACGAAGTTGGGTCCAAAAGTTCGGGAAGAAGGAGGGGGGTGGTAAACCTTACCCTGAATAGTTCACATCACCGAAGAACATCCACCATCAAAATATTCCCTTTGGGGTGGGCGTAGATCATTTCTATCAGCGTTCGTATAACTTCTGGAAGCACAGATGGAAGCCATTTATCGTTAGCATCCCGTAAAGTCTTTTTCGATGCTACTTTCACATCATCTGATGACACAAAACGACGTCCTGTAAATGTTTTTCCAATGATGCGAACAGGCAAACGTTACACGGAGAGCTTCGTCTGGTGAATAGGGGGGATGTAGAAGCACGTCAGTGCCAACTTTGGCGAGGAACTCTTTTATCAATTGAGATCGATGTGCTGGTGCGTTGTCATGCAGAAGATACCAGTCGTCACTGTGCCAGAACTGAGGCCATTTGCGACGAATGGATTCCCTCAAACGACGTCTTCGAGGATTGTGTAACATCAGCGATTTTTTCCAGTGTTTGACGACGATGTTTTCGAAGACATTCAGACACAAACGTAACATTTTCCGCATTCCGTGAAGTTGAGGTCGTTCAATACGTTCATTGAATTCGATGGATTCTTGGCTCTCTTTAAAACACCGTAGCCACACACACATTCGTAAACCTTGTATGGTGAATCTGCCATGGCGGGATGCATCTTATTTAGCATTTCCAAAGTCTCCATTGGTGTTTTACCTAAGTGTTGACTGTATTTAATGTTCAACGCTGTTCAAGAAAAGTCATCTTTCTTAGATCGCGGAGCAAAGCTAAATAACTTCGAAAGATTACAGATGCGCGTGCGGTTCGGTCACTTGATATGGACTATACCGAGCTAGCCAGGTAGGGGAGGCTTGGGAGAATCTATTTTAAGTCGTTTAACTTTAGGTACTTGTTTTCGACGTCATCAATGGCCGCTGTCCCCGAACATTTGGATCATACTACGTATCCAGTATCTTGAACAATTATATAAAATGTCGCTGGCTATCTACAAAACAGTGATCGTGAAAAAGCGTATAAATTGATAATTTTTTGGTATGTTTTAATGTTAGTTTGAATTAGAAATATTAATACAAAATTGTTTTACGATTATTATTACAAGAAAAGAAGTATCTAAATGCAATTTTTTTCTGTGGCTAAAAATGAAGAATAGCATATTTTCAAAATACTTTCGTGACAATGCTTCTAAAATATAAATATTATACCTATATATAACTAGGACTTGTAAACCAAGGGTTAAACTAAAATTTTGAAAAATTCTCACTTTTAGAGTTTCAATCAATTGAAATAATAACGAATGTTTTTTTTTTTTTTTGCCAAAATTTCCGACTCTGATATAATAAAATATATATAAAAATCCACTTCTTAATAATATATTTTAAAATTTGGATCTACCCCGCTGTACAGAAGTCATACCTATATATATATACAGGAGAAATATTATTATTACAGAAGCGTTTTCCATGTGAGAATGTTTTAAAAATATATTATTTCTTCCTTTTTTTTGCGAAAAAAATTGCATTTACAAAATTTTTTCTTGTAATAATACTTTAAAAACAGTTTTATATTATAATTCGACTGACGCTAAATATGAAAAAATTATTCATTTATTCGCTTTTTCAAAATAACGGTCCTCAACGTAGGCAGTCGCCTTAACTCATAGTTAAAACTTTAAACTTATTACATGTAGTACAACTCAAAAGTTTATTAGTAAATTATTCAAATTTAATATAAAAAAAAGCCAAGGCACGAGAAACCTTCCGGCAAAACTACTGTTTATACATATAACCTACCATCAGCAATGATTTGCCCCTTACATAAAACTACTCCATCCTTTCAGACTACAATTTGCATTGTTGGAAATAAGAAGCAAATCTCTCAGCACTTACGAGACTCGTTCTCGACATCTCCCCGGAGCCATAAACATACTCTGTTGGTCATTAAACCCATTATAATAGCTCCTCCCGTGCGTACGATATATCTTCATCACACACAAGGCACACAGCAAAAATAACCGGTGGCAGAGATACTTCCTGATTACAAATAGACGAATTTTACCACCATCTTAGCACTCGGAAGTGAAGACTGTCTTCACAGTCCTTCCACACCCAAATCTCGGGTAATTAAAACCCTCTTTTTAATCTTCCTTGCCATTTATTTTTCCTTTAGCTTTTGTTGAGCAATGGTAGGAGTGCCTTTTAAGTTTGCTCTTCAGCCAATCCGTCCATGTCATTTATCCATTGTCTGCCTTGGGCCGTTCCCGATTGCATCACCGAACTTGATTACATTAAGGTATGTCCACTATCTATCAAATAATGACTGTAAATTCAACTTTCGTATAAGAGATTGCTTCGAAGGAACCATTGCTATGTCTAATGGTGACGGTAATGATGCCAGGGTATCAACCTCAACTTCTTAGTGGGAAATATCCATAAAGAATAGATGCCTTACGGTGTACCCTTGTACAGATCTCAGTGTTAAATTCATCATACTATTGTCATTTATTACCAACTTCTATTATTTTCTTTGATGTTAAATTCTATTACGAGTTTTGAGACGTTTCATCAATTTTTAATTTCACGCCTCTTGTCATTTTTGATTAAGTAATTTATAAGAGGCGCATGTGTGTCTGGTTTGGGCTTCGGTTGCCGTTGGATCTTTGAATATCTTAGCCATCTGTTATCACTTTTTCATGCCTCTACGGATAAAGAATAAAATTTTATAAAACTGACCTTTTTTGGTGTAAAATTTTGAGCAGAAAAATTATAATTTAACTTTTTAAAAATTGTTTTGTAGTGATTGCTCCGTGAAAAATACAACAAAATTTATTTACAAGAAATATAAATGTTATCGGTTTGGGTCGAGTATAGGTTGTGGCTTTTCATGTTTGAGAAGTAAACAAAAAAGAATCGAATCTTTCGATTACTATATTGAGACTTTTTTCCTCCAAATTCAAATTTCTTGTGATTAGATATGGAATGATTTAAGTAAGATTTTTTTATAAGGAAAAAAATATTCTAGCAGGTATGGGTATACGTATAAAATTAGTTTCAAAACATTGAATTCAGCCACTTTATAAACTGGAAATATTTGAATATTTCTTTAATATTAGTAGATTATCATTAATCATTCATTTAAAAATATAGATAATACTGCTAATATCTTTACTCTTTCAAATAAACGGTATGATACAGAAATGTCTCTGTTATATTAAATATTTAGATGCCCTCTTTCTTAAAATGTACCAATTATTGCTTTAAAAATCGAAACGCAGCTGAAATATTTTTGTTCTTTAAATAAACTAAGCATATTCTCCAAGACTATAATACAAGTATTTAACTATTTTTTCGAGTTTGTGATTGATTCCACTAAAGATCCACCATGTAGAGGGGTTGATACACATTAAATCCATTGAGTCTCAAAGTCCTCCCGTTGGCTTGGTGTGGTAGTTCGGAGAGGGGGTGTGGCCGCGGTAGCCAAGTGGCCTAGGCATCGGATCGTGGCTAGCATGTCACGAGTTCGATCCCAGTACCACTGAAAACCCGCCGTGTAGGGAAGTGATGCACGTTAAATCTGTCGAGAGCTCAAACGTCCTCCCGTTGGTGTGATGCGGTAGTTAGGAGAGGGGGTGCCAGCTCAGGTTTCGTCCACGTCACTTGACCATGGTTCAAAATTACCCGGTCCGTCGCCAAAAGCCCTCGTGTAGCTAAACAGTGCGACGTTAATATTCAATCACTCACTCACTCGGAGAGGGGGTGCTCGTCGCTTGACCGAGGTTCAAAACTACGAGGTCCATCGCCAATAGCCCTCGTATTGCTTTACAGTGCGACGTTAATAAAACTTTCACTCTCACTCAAATTTGTGACGCGAGACCAAAATAACCTTTTTTTCTATTTCAATAATTATATTTATAATTAGTGAATATAATATCTATAAAGCAGGAAAATCTGAGCTCTTGCATTGTCGAGTGGATATGTTAGTGAACTGGTGACCGGTGTTGTTTCTGTCATGCACGTTTTAAGTTCTGATATACACTGAATAACCACCATGTAGCAGAGTTGATCGCATCAGACTGATCGGAATATCTGCTCATGCACCTCAATGCCTGAGGTCATGAAAAGTGAGATGGACACAGGTGGCCTTGGCTCTCATGGACTGTTGAGCCAATGAGTTTAGTTTAGAAGAGCTGATACAGTTTAAGTCACGAGAGGCTCTGAATCCTCACATTAGCGTGGTGTGAAAGTTTGGAAAAGGGGCCTGTGTTTAGCTGTTTTTCTTGTCACATAAACGAGGCACAAAATTGCGAGGTCCATCTCAACAGACCTCACAAATCATCAAATTATGATAGTAATAAACAATCTGAGTTCTTGTACAGTACGAAACTGCTTGACAGGTATAGTGGCAGAATTAATGTAGACCTCGGCAAAAGGTAAATGGTAAAATATCTAATAATTTGACAGGACGTAGTAAAAAATACACATTTCAACTAAATAAAATATAATAGCTATCGTTAGTCTAAAGCTTTGGTCTTCAAATTTTTTCAGCTCATGGAATCCCCAGAGCTAGAAAGTATTTTCGTGGAACCCTATTCAGTACACACACTTACAAGAATGTATAATAGAATAATATTTAAAATAGATCAACAATAGATCAATGTAAAATCAATTAAAAAAAGTATTGTGTTTAAAAGTTTAAAATTTTTTTATCTACACTGCTGGCCACCGTAAATGCAACACCAAGAAAGACAAGAGATAGCACAACAAAATTTATTTTGTAGATAACATGTTGACCAAGTATCAAAAGATTAAATTTATAGACTTCGGTGAAGTGTGGTTCCTGCCAGAATCAGTAGCCAGAGTAGCCGCCATTGTTGGAGATCACCGCTGCCACACGCCTCGGCATTGATTCAAAGAGCCTTTGGATGTGTTCTTGGGGTACAGCAGACCAAGCAGCTTCCACACGTTGCCAAAGTTGATCTGGTGTGGCAGCTGGGGGTGTAATCTGGGTCAATCATTGAGCAACCATGGACCACATGTTTTCTAGCGGCGAAAGATCCGGAGAGCGAGCCAGCCAGGAAAGCAATTCAATCTGGTGATTGACGAAAAACCTTTGGACAATGCGTGCCACGTAAGGTCGCGCATTATCCTTTTGAAATAGGGTTGTGAACAAGCCCTAAAGGTAAGGAAGGACAACTGGCTCCAACACCTCGGAGATGTAGCACTGGCTATTTAAAGTACCGGCAATGCGTACTAGAGGAGTGCTAGAGTGATATCCAATACCGCGCGCCCCATACCATAATACCCGGTGCAGGACCAGTGTGGCGGTGCATAACGCAGCTGTTCAGCATCCTCTCACAACGGCGTCTCCAGACTCGAATCCGACCATCGTGGTGTTGCAGACAGATGCGTGACTCGTCAGTAAAGACAACTTCATTCCATTCTGCCGCCACATCCTTCTTTCATTGCACCATTGGCGACAGAGACACCTGTGGTTCTGCGTCAAGCGGTAAACCAAGCAATGAACGTCTTGCGGACAGACTACTCTGCTGTAAACAGCGTCGAATGGTACGCGCAGACACTGAATGACGCGTTACAGACTCAATTTGCTTGCTATGGTTCGTGATGTGACTGAGCGATCCGTCACTGCCATGCGCACAATTTGCTGTCCTCACGTGAAGTGGTGCACTGAGGTGGATGCGATCGACCACGTGGTCCGTCGTACCCTCCTGCATCCAACGGTCACATATCCGTATTACTGTTGTTTGGTTTCGTCCAACACGACTACCGACTTCCCTGAAAGATAATCCATAATCTCGGTAGTCCACTATCCTTCCTCTGTCGAACTCGGATACTTGATCAAAAGCTGATCGCTGTTTTCTACGAGACATAACTGATCGTTTTTTGAAAGAAAACCACGAGAAAAACACAATTGCCGAACTTTAAATCGTCGAAATCTCCAAGCCTTAAATAGCGCTTTGAGGTGGCGCCACAGGCGTGCGTGATGTGTGTCTGCGCTGAAATTCTAATCATTTGCATATTTTACCTCCGCTTATGCTTGTAAATTTCATGTTATTTGCGTGCTTCCTTCACGGTTTTGCATTTAGGGTGGTCAGCAGTGTACTTTAATATAACTTACTCATGAATAACAATATTCTGTGTTCCAAGTGTCACCTACTCATGCGTTACGTTTAGTAACAGGGATATGTGCTTGCTTTTTTTCACATAAATTGTCGAAGTCTAGGTTTATTTAGATTGACTACAATCGCATTACATTTTCTGAGTTTCATTTGTTTCTATATTTTTGTAGCCACACACATTGAAAAATATTTTTCACTTATACACATTATTTTAAATGGGGCATTAAAATGTTTATGGCTGTGTGAGAAATACTATGTAATTAGCATGAATTTGCTAGATAAGATTTAGGTGCTCTGTTCTTGTTTTCATTTAGATTTTTAAGAATAAATATGTTGATAAGTTGTTCCTTCTCCTTTACTGTAGGTTTTTCCCCACAAATACAAAAAGGTGTACTTTCCATTAGAAAACTATTTAGTTTTTCAAGACGTTGTGCTAACGAGTGTAAAATATTTCGAGGAACCCGGGATAGTAAACAATAAAATATTCCCAATCTCTAGTAGGTTATATATATATATATATATATAAAACGTTTTAATATTATTTTATTATATTACAATAAAGTTTCAAAAGTATTGTGCAAAATAAAGTTATTATGTATAAATAAAATTTTCAGTTTCATAATGACAGGGATGAGCTTTAAATTCTGGTGGGCATACATAGAGAACGTAAATCCATTTTACATGCACATTTCGAATTTATTTATTTTATTTTTTTACTGTGACTCGTGGAACCCCGGGGTTCCGTTGAACACAGTTTGAAGTCCACTGGTCTAAAGAAATCGTACTCCAAATTACATTAATGTAGCAGTTTCAACAGCAGCCTCTCCGGCCTAATTCCTCCTTAAGTAGTAACACAATTTGGAGCGTACCGTTCTCTACTTCTTTCAAGAAAAATTGTTCATGTACCGAGATAGAATATTCAGTGAAGTTTGTGTGTTTTTTTTTAATACATAAGCAAACTCAGAAATGAACGAACATTCGCTGAACAAAGTAAAATCAATAAAATTGTATATAATCTGATTTTAGATCAAATCTAACATTTTTAATAAACCTTTCGTAATTAATACTTTTTAAAAAATTGATTAAAAAATTTTAGGTTTTACTTTAACTTTTCATTGGCATTGTACTTTAAAGTTGCCTGAGAATTATTGGCGATGGACGTCGTAATTGTCAACCTCGGTCAACTGACGTGGTTGATAGTTGATCTGAACCTCATTCTTCAAACAACATCTAACCTTAGGATACTGTTTAGCGACAAATTTAATGTGCGTCAGTCCCTCTACAGGTAGGACTTAGTCATAACTTGACAGAAACAACATCAGCCCCGAGTTCGTGACTATGTCCACTCGGCTACCGCGGTCACTGAAGAAGAGTAAAGCTGTATTAAAATCTCTGATACCATTCGTATAGCAAAAAAAAAAATTCTTTATTTTATTTGTATAAACATTTTATTCCAGAAACTTTTAACAAAACAATTAACATTTCTAAAAACTTTAAAACACACACTTAAAAAATTTATCATGAAGCTAAAGAAATAAAAATGAGAAGAAATCAAATTCGATTTTCTTAATTCAAAGTGATTATTTAAAGTGAAAGAATCGAAAACTAATGTTAATAAATTATTCATGAGTTAATCTTTCTTTCAAGATATGATATCGCAGCAATTATACCGACTACATATTATATTCTCTCGAAACATACATCATTAGTTTTATGCATTAAAATTCATTTACCGGACAATTTTCTTTAATGATCATTACTTCGATAAGACCAAGAGCAAAAGTAAAAAAAAAACCCGAAGAAATCAATACTAATTTCCTCTTCGATCGGAACTTCGATAAGAGGGAGTTTCTTTGAAGAACTATTCTATAAGTTGTATTACTTTAGAAAAATCTGTAAAATGTACGAGTTTTTGAAGCTTAAAAAAATCTGGAGAAAATAGCATGGTTTAAAAAAAGATTTGAAAGTTTTATCAATCTTAAACTTTTTATATCTACTCTTACATTTTACTTATTAAAGGTCATTTACTTTGTGATCAGGGAAAACTGTGTTCCTAAATAAATTACAGTTTTAAAAAAAACTAAAAAAACACGCTTTTATAGTTAAATCGAACTAAAAAGTAAAAAAATAATTCTTAATACAGAATGAAATGATTAACGAGAAAATTGTCATTGGAGTAAAAGCGTGCGTGGGATGCTCTATATTAATTGTTATAATTTCTTACTAGTTCTATTCCGAAATGCTGAGTTAGAGTAAAATGTAGTACAAAGCACCCCATGCTTTTACCACAATGACACATTAATTTTGAATTTGTTGTCCAAACCTGGAAAAATCGTTATTCCTGATGATCCTGATCATGGCAATGGAACAAAATTATGAAATTATTGTATTGTCATCAGTCCTTGACAAGTGCGCAAATTTCGAATAAATATGACCTTTAAAGTGAGTAAAAAATATCGAGTTCAAAGATTCCGTTACATACAAGTGAAACTTGTAAAAGTGCATTAAAAAAGCATGTATAGGGTTATTTTTTCAGTAAAAGAAAAAGATGGATTTTTTAGCAAAAATTGGATTGCTTAACTTTGAATGAAAAGGCACATATTTGAGTGAAACTCCTTTTATATTGGAAAGGTAATTAGGAGAGGGTTGCCAGTTCAGGTGTCGACCTCGCCACTTGACCGTGGTTCAAAATGACGAAGTCCGTCACTAAAAGCCCTCGTGTAGCTGAACAGTGTGACGTTAATATTAAATCACTCAGTCACTCATTCATTTGAAAGCAAAAATGCCAGACTGAAATTGAGGCTTGGGTATAAGTATTATAAACAAGAAACGCAACGGCTGCGTAATGTTTGTTTTCGTCAAAGGCGATCACAATTTAGAACTTTTAATCTCTAAATATTCGTAGGATCTTCAAAAAGGTGTGATTAATTTCTCAATCAGCTCTTTACTAACTGAATGTGTATTTCTTTTTATCCAATGGGGCTGCGGATTGGTATTCCTACCATTGTGACTGTAGACCTAGGGCATCCACAGGATCATATATAATCATTTATAGTTAAACCAATTTAAATAAAATTATACTATATAATTCTCCCATTCCCCTGTATATACATATATGCTGCTGGTCCTCCCAAAATACAACATCAGTGGAAATACAAACCGTATACATGTGTTGAACCACCACCTACAAGCACTATGTAATAGTAGAACAGAATGCCGTTTTTAAAGTAGTTATTGTATTTCTTTGAATTGGTCTAACTTGGCCAGCTGCAATAAGCTCAGAAGAATACGAGAATCATTTTAGCAATTTTCTGCATCGACTGAGGGAGAATTGTTGCCAGTAAGGAATATGAAAAATTTTGAAGAAATCGGTGATCATGTCCGTTGTAACCAAGTAACAGTGACTCAGATTTGTAATCGATGTATGCAGGAGGAAACACGGACTAATATTTCTAATAATTTATCTAGCTTTGTCGCACCACTTAACGTGATGGCAGGTATATACTGAAGATATCAGGGATTAATCACTCTGCCACATCTAAACCATATCATAACAAATAAAACATATTCTACAAATACGATCTGTTAAACAGTGATGAATGTCCTTTCATATCCATCGATACCATACGGTGAAATGCCAC